>JANAVB010030779.1:0-34660 GCA_029216955.1 Iris pallida | reverse complement strand
TATTATCTATATTTATATATATATATATATAATATATATATATATATATATATATAAATATTATATTATTATATATATATATATATATATATATATATATATATATAATATATAATTCTAATCTAAAAAAAAAATATATAATTCCTAATCTACATGTATGTGTATTTACATATATATATTGCGGGTAAATGGTTACTAGTGTGTATCTGAATGTGTAGTAGGGATTTCATTAGCCTATTTGTATTTGGCATATGGCCTGTGTATATCACTAGGATAGGTGACTTGTATGATATTTAGCTAGTTGACCTAGAATTAACTTGTTAAGCCTAGGTTTGACCAACCTAGACTAGTTTGACCAAGTTTAACCTCGTTACCTAGTTAGACTTAATTAGACTAGAATTGACCTAGTTTGACTGTTAGGGACTAGAGTTGACCAAAAGTTGACTTTAGCCTAGATTGATTCCAAACTTCATGTAGATGCATTGTAGCAGTCTATTTTCTTATTTAGACTTGTTGTGACTTGTACTGTTCTATAGGAGACAGACCCACTCCTCGGACAGTATATTTTTCTTCGGACATTCAGAATACCAGGCGAGTACATTCTCTGATCATTTCATATCCTATTTAGAATTATTCTCCTGCTTTAAATTACTTTACTTGATACTGTCACGTTGGTCACACGGATTAGTGCTATATGGATTCCTTCTTGAGATGTTATCCCCTCAGGGAGCATCGGATATCACATGTTCTGTATGTTTCACTTACATTGTGTATCACTATGCTTCATGGTTCATTGATCACTTGTGACATCTACTCTCATGATCACATAGTCTTTCTTGAATCACCCATTTATGGGCATTCCTATAATCACCCATTTTTGGGCCTACCATGTATCACCCCTTGTGGGCCATTGCATGGATCATAACATAACCTGGCTGGATCCTTGTGTATTGATTGGGGTACGGAAGAGTAGAAGTGGACATGTGAATAATACCCAAGTAGTATCTCATCTGATCACCTCCGTAGTGTCTCATCAGAATCTTCTATGCCATTCACAAGTTTATATTACTCTGACCACTAGCCACTGTTAGTTCTCTACGTATAGTAGATATTTCTATTACAGTTCTCTCTCTATTTACATTCTGTACTTTCTTCAGTTTTCTGTATCTTACTTTACTGTATGATTATATTTTTCTAACCTGCTATGAACTGTTGAGATGTATTGTGCTCGCTCTATCCTGACTGGACCTGTTGAAAATATTACAGAGGATGAGGAGGAGGCCTGTGTGGATACCTTCTACGGGACAGCCCTAGAGGATACTTGTAACCCGGACTGCCAGCCGGATCCCTTAGCTATAGAGACTGAGGCTCCCTAGTCTAGGTTTTACTATTTCTGTCATTTGAGATCTGGATTGTATATATTCTTTCATATTCAGTTGAGACTTATATTTCTGGATGTTTGCTGAGATGTTATCTTCGACACTTAGACTCTTCTGATCATCTGTATTTCATTTGAGTTCTATGTCATATCGCGCTTCTTCTTCTTTCTTAGTTGTGATTGAGTTTACATTCTGCTATGTCACCCCCATTCGGGAGTATAAACTGCTTAGCATTATATTGTTAGATGTTGTGACCTAGGACAGTGTTCTACCGCCGACACAGCGGCGTAGGCTGGACGTACCGACTTCTCGTGCCCTTACTCTAGGGTGCGGGTCGTGACAGATCGGCAGTGAAACTCAAAAACCCTCCCCTCCAGCAATCACAATGCTTAACATCCTTTCGTGGAATATTAGAGGTCTCGAAAATAAACCCACCTTGAGATGATTAATCAGTCTCAAGAATCCACCAATCGACATCTTAGTAATCATCGAACCTAAAATCCCCACACACAAAATTCGTTCCATCCAGTTGCAGTTAGGCTTTCCCTCAGCCATCATCGGATGCCATATCTGGATCCTGTTTGCGGCCGACGTAAAGCTTGGCATCATTCATGACTAGAAGCAGGCCTCTCTTGTTGGTTAGAACACCAACTGCTCCAGTCCCGCTCTATTTTGTCGGCCTACATGGCAGCTGCGACATCCTCGAGCATAGACTACTGTGGAAGGACCTCTCGAATACTCAAAACAACCATATCCATCTCCCCTGGATCTGTGTTGGCAATTTCAACGCCATTACTTGTAGAGAGAAAAATCAGGAGGTTGTCCGTCGCAGCCGTCGGCTACCAACAACTAACCAACTTCATCTTCAGTGCTCATCTGTCTTCCATCCAGTTCAACGTTAGCGCCTTTACCTGGTACAATATGCAAGAAGGTGCTAGAAGGCAGTACTCCCGTCTGGATCGTGCCCTCATCAACTCGAAGTGGGCAGATCTGGAGCTCATCTCCACTATATCGCACCTCAATGCTACCGAATCGGATCACTCTCCCATTTTCATTGAGATCAGCAGCAAGTCTGGCCAGATCAAGAAAACTTCTGATTCTTCGACCTTTGGACTCACCAACCTCAGTTCAGGAACATAGTAGAAACCGTATGGTTTGGATCTGACACTATGGATCCCCTTGTTTGTGTCGCAACAAACTCAAAGCAACCAGTAAAGCCCTCACCATCAGGAGCAAGGAAGTCTTCGGGGACATCTTCCAAGCAGTCAAGAGCTGAGGATGACGTGGCACATGCAAAAGCTCTTTATGTCACTGATAGATCTTCCATGGCCCGGGTCTCCCTGAATCTCAACAGAGCGCTGCTGAAATTCAGACTTAAAGTTGAGACTGAATTCTGGAAACAGAAAGCTAGACTTACCTGGGACAGTGAGGGAGATAGAACTCCAAATATCTTCACTCCTATGTCAAGGGTCACAGACAACAACTTAACCTCCATCAGATAGCTGACAAGAAAGGTCACATCATCAAAGACCAATAAGGCATTCAATTAGTGGTAGCTAACTTCTACTCCCAGTTATTCAAGATGTCATCTTCAGAGATGAGGAGTTCCTAGCAGATATCCCTTGCATTATTGATGACAGAGACAACATTCAACTGGAGCTCCCCCCTCTGAGATGGAAGTGAAAGATGTCGTATGGGCCCTTGACAAACACAGCATGTCACGCCACGGTCCCGTAGGACCGATCGTCCTCGCTAAAGCGTGATGCCGTACGAACCAAGATTGCGCTCGTGCAAGGAAGTTTCATAACGGCCATTACAACAGCTTACGACAGGGTCATTGCACAGAAGTCCGAAGCAAAAATTGAATATACAAGGCAACACAAACATTGATACAAAATCAGAGTCTTTATTGATACTTGAAATAAGATTACAAAGGCGCGTAGCCCAGATTACAATCACTCAAGCTCACTTTTCTCTCATTTTATAAGTCACTCAGCTCTATCTTATTTCTCAATACAATTGACGAGCCAGTGGATGCTTCAGATAGGCGATCCATACATTATGTCCCGTATATGTCCAGAATCCATATGGATGTATGCCTCGAGACGCCAAGGAACTCCGTACCTTGACGCATCGAAGGGAGCTCCATGCCAACGAGCTTCTACCTGTGCCTGTACATAAATACGGTGTGGGTGTCAGTACTCAACTGTACTGGTGGTTTGAGCTCCTCGCCCACCCATACAAAACCGACACGTTCATTTATTTTATGCAACATAATCCCTTTATGATTGTCTTTCTAGTCTTGCCTTAGAATCAGCTTTTGACATAGACACCTGGCTTATTTTTGAGACTCTAGACCATCAACGTGCTATTACACCGGTAACTTCCTTATCCTTGCCTATACCGACTCGTACCTGTGTTTTGGTCCATGTCGTAGGACGTAATAACATGATTCGTGTTATCGACTTGGTTCGTGCTTTAATATTGAGGCCGTGCCTCGTAACGTAGCATGACTTAACCAAACTTGCTTTACGACCCTTCTTGACTTAACTCGAAATGACTTAAGTCTAATATTAAACTCTATGCCAACGACTTAATACTCGACGCATTATTCGTACTAAAGCACGTGTCTTTGCTATAGCCAAATCTTAGGCTTCTTAAGACTTGTACTGCAACCGTGCATACCATCTTTATCCCATTCGTTTTGTGCTTACACTTTCTTATATTCGACCAACACCGTGCATGCAGATTGTCGCTCAGTATACCAACTTATCTATATAAAAGGTCACTGGCAATTCAAGCCATCTTGGACATGTAGGTGGTGCAAGATGAGGCGTTTGCAGCTAAGGGGAGCTAGCCCAGCTCAAGTCCTCGAATCACCAGTGGCGTGTTCTTGCCTAACTACCTTGCTCCCCTCCTAGGTCGATACGGTCCTGTGGCCCCAGGTTTCCGAATCGAGGGGCAAAATCTTGTCGACAAGTTGTCCATGACCACGCACCTACGAGAACTCCTAGACTCAACATAAATTTATGGCCTAAACGTCATAACTTAGCTTCCTTAGCTTTACTTCTTTTACTTATTATACTTTTTTTACAGAGCGAAAACCAAAGTTGCCTCGACAACTGACCTATGTTTGCCATTGATTGTAAAAGTGCAAAACAATTTTATTGGAGTACTGAACTTAGACTCACAATACAAACTCGCTCACACAAAGAAAGCCTAGGAATGAAAAGCTAGGTACAGTAATCTAAGTACGATTGTTTATTTTTGATTCTGGAGGGTGACGATAGAGGCTCGAAAAAGCAACGACAGCTCTGCCTTACTCCTTGGACGATCGGACGTAGCCTTGACTCTGATGAAGAAATGCTCTCAAGATGTGTGGGAAAAATTCTTTGTGCGTGCCTTTGTCTCTCTGCGTGTCAAGCCGGGTAGAGAGAGTCTCTTTTTGGAATTCTCTTCTCTGTTCTTTTTCTTCCCTCTTTTCTCTCTAGGGTTTGCAAAGGAATGACACCTTGCTATTTATAGAAGTGGGGGTGTGATCATTAGGGTTTACAGTGAGTGCCCCTTAAAAAGTTGGCGGCCAATAATCTGGACTATTAATCTTGATTGTATCAAATCTGGGCAGTTAATTTGATTGCGCCAAATCCTTATGGGCAATTAATGATGATTGCCACGAATCTTCATAATTTGTCATGACAAGCTAAGATCTCCTGCCACGTGTTTAATCTGCTTGATTGCAATAAATCTGATTTGATCCGGGTAATTATGGTGATTGTACTAAATCTGGTTGTTATGATTTGCTAGCAGCCATAACTCCGACGGGATAAGACAGCAACGTGTCTCAACTGTCATGAGGATCGCCACGTGTCTCAACTGTCATGAGTGGGACATCTTGACAGAGCCGTATGAGCGCGGTCTCTAAGTGAACCACATACGGGTGGCTCCCATGATCCTAGCTGCATGAAGGTAGCAGCAGCATGAGGGTGGCGGTCGCATGAAGGACGCAGCCATATGAAAGTGGCAGCCGCATGAAGGAGGCAGCCGCATGAAGGTGGCAGCAGCATGAAGGTGGCAGCCGCGTGAAGGAGGCAGCCGCATGAAGGTGGCAGCCGCATGAAGAGAACAACCGTATAGGGGTGACAGCCGTATAGGAGTGACAGCCACATAGGGAGCTTTGGACTTGGCGGATCATGCCAGCTATAAAAGATTTTCTTCTTTTCTCTAGGAGCACGCCATCATATCACAGCTATCATTTCAGCTTTATGTCAGAGTTGTCACTTCGCCTTTCTGTCAGAGCTGCCGTCAGGATATTTAATGAGGTAGTTGCTTTATGGCCAGCTGTAGAGGCGAACTGCTTAGGGTCACATGGCTCCTTCCTGAGCCGTATGGAGCTATCTGAGCCGCATGAGGCTTTAAAGTACTTTTGAACCGCATGAATGTCTAACAAATTCCTGAGCCGCTTGAGGCTCTTTCTGTTTGAGCCGCATGGGCTTTTCTTGTTATTTTCCATGCTCTACAAGACCCCCTTCAAAGTTTTCAATTTGCAAAATTGAAATACTTTGAATAAGAAGCATGGCTATGTAAACTTTTTTGGCTGTATGGGATGTTCTAGCTGCATGGGCGTCTTAGCCGCATGGACTTCCTAACCGCATGGACTTCCTAGCCGCATGGACTGTCTGGCCGCATAGACTCCCTGCCACGTGTGCGTCTCACTAATTGCTCTTGATTTGCTTTGGATTTAAAGCCGCCTTTTGGGGCAGGATCCCAAGAGTCGGTTTTAAATATCCAAATTTTCCTCGATGACCGAAGAGTCAATTTTGTTTTTATGCAGCACGCAGATCGATGCGTCCCCCCTCCTTCTGCCTATAAATAGGAGCATTTTTGGTCAGAGAGACTTCTTTACTTTCTTCTATCTTCAACTCTTCTTGCTCTAGGTTGTTATCTTCGTCTTCCTTCTCCGCTCATCAATCAACAATGGCCCCCAAGTCTTCCAAGGCCGCGGTGAAGGGTTAGGGAGTGGCTTCTTCGTCAGCCACGGTGCCTGAAGTTCACCCCTACGTTCACCCCACCATTGCTGGTAAGGGTTTGGGCGGATCGTATACTTTGAAACTATAACAAAGACGGCTCTGTTGCATGCTTTATGCACAAGCCTTTAATATGTCCCTCGTCTTCATCGAACTGTTCAAATTATATGGGCCGCATGTATGTCCCACGTCCAAGCTGCATGGAGGTATACCCCATGTTCGAGTCGCATGGGAGTTTGTCTAGTAGCCGCGTTGACACTTCACAAACTGAACCGCATAATGACCGTCGAACAGAGCCGCATAAGTCTCTCTGAATCGAACCGCATTAAGCCCCCTCAAACAGGACCGCATAAGCTCATCTGGACTGGGCTGCATGAGGCTCTGGTCATCTTCTAACTTTGTTGTTTTTTATCTTTGATTCTTGCAGCATCCCTGCCGAAGGCTGAGATCATTGTGAAGGAAGATCTGCTGCCTCTTCTCAAACAAGAGTCACCGCTTGTTAAGGAGGAGGTAATACCAAAAATGGAGGAACAGAAATTAGAGCTGGCGCCTATTGAAGTTGCTGTAAAGGAGGAGCCCTAGTCTGACGGCGGTAGTATTGGGAGTTCTGACCCTCCTACTCCGGACGAGGATCTTGCTCAAGTAGATCCTTCATATGAAAAATGGTTGAGGGATTGGTATATGCGCCCCCGCAATTAGGATTCGTAGGTTCTCATAAATGTCTGTCTTTTGTCTTGATATTTCTGTCTGTCTTTAGCTGCAGTTTGTGTTTTGCTTATTTTAGACATCAATGTAATCTTCTTCCTTCTTGTCTGAATGAAATGATAGAGAACTTTTCTGTCTTGCTCATGAGATATAGTCATGTGAATGTAACTGATTTTGAATGAACAGAATACATTCGTTCTATTCTTTGCTTGTAGTAGTTGCCCCAATGGGCGACTTTTTGTGGACCTATTATCCTTGGTGTACCCTGGTTCTGGATACGGATAATAAGTTGGGAGAGAACCAACATACTTACTCAGAGGTAATGAGGACATAGTAAATATGAGGGTTTCTTCGATGGGGCCTTCCCACTCAGAGGTAATGACGACATGGCAGGAGTGGGCTCCATGAAGGGTACATAGAACAACTCAGAGGTAATAAGGACGTAGAAGTTTTATGTGAGGGGTGGTTTATTTTTATGGAAGGGAAACAACTCAGAGGTAACATCGACGTGGTTGTTTTGGAAAATCTGTGGATCTGTTACCCTTTTTGTGCACTGAAAGTACGAGTATTGGATCATAAGGAGGGAGCTCTTTTAGGAAGAAAGTTCAGAGATATGATCATACATGACTTACTACCTAAAAGATGCGATATAGATTTATCTGTAGTGACCAGAGTGTGAGTTCAGCGGTACTTGTGGGCACATAAATCAACAATCTGGGAGATTTAGAGTCAAAATGTGAGTTCAGCGGTACCAAAGGGTACATAACCCATCAATCAGGGATATTTGGATTTGCAATGCGAGTTCAGTCATACCAGAGAGTACATAACTCGTCATTTGTAGTCAAAATGTGAGTTTAGCGGTACCAGGGGGTACGTAACTCGTCATTTGTAGTCGAAATACGAGTTCAGCAGTACCAGGGGGTACATAACTCGTCAACCTGGAAAATTTGTAGGATGTCGTTTAGACGTAATACTTCTTTAGGAACTTGCCATTGTTGGGCAACATGAGCAATTTTCTATTTTGTTTTGCGAGGCGGTAAGCTCCATTGGAGAATACAGCATCGATGATGAACGGGCCTTCCCACTTTGGCCTGAACTTGCCGGCGGTTTTATGAGTCATAACCATCGGCCTTCGAACTACCAGAACGAGATCGCCTACTTGGAATGTTCTGATTTTAACCTTCTTATTGAAGGTTCCAGATATACGCACTTGGTACAGCTCGATTCGTTGTTGAGCTAACATACGCTTCTCATCTAGGGCCTCCAACTCTTGCAGTCGGCGATGGTGATTATCATCTATCGTCAATCGATAGGTGAGAGCCACGTAGAGCGAGGGGATTTGAGTTTCCAGGAGGAGAACTGCTTCACTCCCATATACCAGAGAGAATGGTGTGTTCCCGGTGGCAGTCCGTATTGTAGTACGGTACGCCCATAAGCATTCGCTGAGCTTTTCATTCCAGCCGCGTTTGTTCGATGACACGAACTTCTTGAGAAGCTTGATGATTGTTTTGTTGAACGCTTCAGCCAGACCATTAGCCACCGGGTTGTATGGTGTTGAAGCAATATTTTGGATTCGGTGTTTATCGTAAAACCGATAGAAGGCGTGGCTTGCGAACTGCGGACCATTGTCGTGGATGATCCTTCGGGACAGTCCAAAGCGATAAATAATGTGATGCTTGAGGAAGCTGATCACATTTGAAGTCTTGACTTCTGCCAGCGGAATAGCCTTCGCCTATTTGGAGAAGTAATCTGTGATTGCGAGTATGAAGTGGTATCCTCGGGACGAAGGCGGTGTGATCGGACCAATGATGTCCATTCCCCATGCTTCGAATGGCCAAGATGCTACTGTCGGATGTAAAAACTCGGATGGCTGGTAGATGAAATCTACGTAGACTTGACAGGCTTTGCATTTTCGTGCATAGTCTATTGCATCTGCAACCATCGTGGGCCAGTAATAGCCCATTCGGCGAAGGCGATCTTGTAATTTCGGGCCGGGCTGATGGGCCCCACAGATGCCATCATGAGCTTCACGCATGGCTTCTTGGCTTCTTTATTTGACAGACATCGAAGCAGTAATCTATCTTATGATCGTCGATATAGCATTTTTGTCTCCGTATCATAGAAGAATATGAGGGAACGTCTTCTGATAGAAGTGGCTTCGTTCGGATTCTCCGGCAAGATGTCATAGACTACAAAATCGATGAATGGTTGTCTCCATTCTGGTGCTTCGTCGACTGTCAGAGCGGAGTAACTCTCAACACATTGAACATTATTCTTGGGACAGACCAATTCACGGCCTGTCATGTCAACAAGTGGTGAGCAAGATTTGGAACTGCTAAGGAAGCGGCGAGGCCTGCTAGGGCATCGGCTTCAATGTTCTGGAGCCTGGAAACGTGTTATATGAAGAACCCTTCCAAGGATGAGATGATGTCAATCACTATTTGGTGATATGTGATCATGTCTTCATGATGCACTTCGTATGAGCCCCGAATTTGATTGACGATTAGCTGCGAATTGCCGTATGCTTCAAGATATTCTACCCCCAGCTCCTTTGCAAGTCGGAGGCCAATGACCAAAGCACTGTACTCGGCCACATTGTTTGAGCAGGACTCCGTGAGGGAGTAAGCCCGATTGATCACCAGCCCGATGGGAGAAATCAGCACCACTTCGACTCCAGCGACGATGTTGCCCTTGGGCCCAGTTCTAGAAGCGCCGTCGAAGAACATTCGCCATACGGTATCATGGGAGGCCACATTTGAATTGGCGACCTCATCGGGAATATCTTCGTCTATTCTGGTTGACTCCGATCCTAGATGAGCTGCTAAAAAGTCTGTCAGAGCTTGACCTTTTAACAGCCTTATGTGGGACGAAGATCATGTGGTAGGAAGACAATAAAATCGCCCAGGTAGTGAGACGAGAGCTGAGTGCACCTGGCTTGGTCATGAGGACCCTGAAGGGGTTGACTCTTGATACAACATGGATGGTTTGTCCCGTGACGTAGTGTCGCGTCTTCTGAATGGCAAAAACCAGAGCAAGACACTCCTTCTCTTCGGAAGTGTATCGGTGTTCCGGCCCCATCATCATTCGGCTGAGGTAATATATAGCCTGCTCATGGCCTGCATCATTGTTTTGCGCTAACAGAGCACCGAGAGAATGTTCCATTACTTTTACATAGAGCAGGAATGGTCTTCCAGCAACTGGGGCTACCAGGACTGGAGGGTTCGTTAGATATTCTTTGATGCTGTCGAAGGTGCGCTGGCATTCTTCATCCCATACGAATGAAACGCCCTTCTTCATGAGGTGGGTGAATGGTTGACATCGTCCGAAGAGGTTAGAGATAAACCTCCTGATGTAGGCCAGCCTCTCTTGAAGGCTTCGGAGTTTACGGAGATTCCCTGGGGGACCCATCTCCATGATTGCCTTCGTCTTCTCAGGGTCTATATGGATACCGTGGGAAGTAATGATGAAACCCAAGAACTTCCCACTGGATACGCCCAAGAAAGATATTGTGGGATTCATCTTCAAATTGTGCGCTCGCATCAGGTCGAAGACTGTCCTCAGATCATGCAGATGATCTTTCTTAGAGCGGCTTTTGACGGTAATGTCGTCGCCGTAGCATTCCACTGTCTTGCGCAAGTGGTCTCTGAAGATGATGCTTATAGCTCTTTGATTGGTGGTGCCAGCATTTTTTAAACCGAAAGGCATAACTGTGTAGCAGTATGTGCCAATTGGTGTTCGGAATGATGTATACTTCTCGTCATCAGGGAACATCTTGATTTGGTTGTACCCCGAGAAACTATCCATGAATGACATACGCTCAAAGTCGCAGGTGTTGTCAATCATGATGTCTGTGATAGGGAGGGAGAACTCATCCTTGGGACACGCCTCATTCAGATTGTGAAAGTTGGTGCAGATTCGAATCTTTCCATTCTTCTTGAGGACTGGTACTATATTGGCAACCCAGTCTGGATGCTGTTCCTCGCGGATGAAGCCGCTGGCTATCAATTTATTGACCTCAGCTTCAATGGCATTCATGACGTCGGGGCGGAACCGTCGTTGCTGTTGCTTGACCAGTTTTGCGTTCGGACGAATGTTGAGTTTGTGGAGTGCAACCTTGGGATTCAGTCCTGGCATATCTTCGTAGCTCCAGGCGAACATGTCGATGTATTGTCTGACGAGTTGCAGTAGCGATTCCCGCTCTTCGTCTGTCAAATTCTTGCTGACGAAGATGGGCTTCGGAGAGGACTCATCACCAAGATCAATTTGCACAACCTCATCCTCGGTGGGAGGCTCTCTTTGTTCGAACCGCTTTTTCCATTGCGCATCTAGTTGTTGTGCCCACGGCTCTAACTCAAGAAGTTCATGCATGTCTCCATCTTCTTCGTAGGCATCGGCGAATGCCATATTGACGGACAAGACTTGCCTGAATACGTCCCTGATGCTGACATCCAAATCAGAAGTTGGTGATTCGGTTGAGTGTGAGTGCCAGTCGTATTCCTCATCTGAGCTTTCAGGGGTCGTTGGGTGTAACATAACCTAGCCCACATCTGGTTTTGTTGTAATAATCTCGTGGTTTTCCAGCTGGGACATACAGTTGTAAGGGTAATCGCCGTCCCGTGCTGTAGTTCAAGCCTGGCGTAGTTTCTAGATCATACCCTTGTTTTTGTATAAGGTACTTGGATCAAGAACTATACAGATAAAGGGGCAGTCTCCCTGTATCGGGTTCGAGATCAATCTCTTCTACCCTAAAAGGTTGTGGATCATTCTTCTGGCCGAAGATGATTGGACGATCCTCTCCCTCGATTATGCGGTAAGCATCTTCCACTGGGGTAAGTTGGTTTGCGGTGTATACATTTGTCACTTGTATGTGTAGATGGGTGCCTATACCGTATTCCATATCATACATTGTACAAAGCTTATTAAGCTCGAGATAATTCAAAGATAGCCCTATATTGATGAAGTAAGGTATATTTTCTAGTGGGATTACATCATCTGCGGATGGAACATTGGTGTGAGCAGCCACATACTTGGCCAGCTCTGGCTCTTCTTCAACCACCCTCTGTGTCAATGAGGACTGGGAGGACGACTTGGGCAGCTTAATCATCAGGGGCTCCATGGGTGGAGCAGGACGTGGAGTCATTGGCGTACTAGCCACCCACAACTTGGTGTTCGGTGCTGGGCGGGGATTTGTTGGCTGGCTAGCAGTTCCTGGATTAGTGCTTGGCTGCCGATTCATTCTGGGAAGATGAAACGTCATCGGCTTGACAAAGGGGTTGAGCTTCTCTATTTGTTGCTGGCTATCTTTAGGCAGCCTGATTGTCAGTGTCTCTGTCATGGGTCTTGGCGCTTGGCCAGACCTTGGCAGAGAATTATCATCTGCTCCTCCTGTGTAGAGAGGCTGATTGCGTCCTTACGCAGAGTGGTTGTAAGGGGCGCAGTTATGCCAGGTTTACGGGCTTTGAGATGGATTATTCGAGGTTCTTCCGATCCAATTGCCGCCTCAGTTTGAGCTTGAGTATCTCCTTCGGCAAGGTGCTTTTCGATTTCTCGTACAAGCATAAATCTGAGTAGTAGGATTCGACCCCTTTAAAGGGATCAACGTCGGCAAATTCTGTCCTCACGAAGCCATGCTCATCGACGTACTTGAAGCATTGGTGCAGTGTGGAAGGCACGATCATGTAATCGTGTATCCAAGGACGTCCCTGGAGAATATTATAGGAAGTGTCTGTATCTATAACATAACAGGTCACTTCTGATTGAAGGTCGCCGATTTGGCACTTCAAGCGAATCTTCTCGATCGGATAGCTTCTGTCTGAATTGAAATCGCTGATGGCGGTGCTTGTCGACGTCAGGCGATGCATTGGGATGCGCAGATGGTGTAGTAGGCTCTTCGGGATGATGCTTATGGAAGAACCGGGACCAATATGCATCTGGTCCACCTTGACATCGCCAATGTACCCAGTATAATACAGAGGGCGATCGTGCAGGTTGGTCTTGATAAGCATATCCTGTGGAGTGAAGACGATGCTGGGCATTGCGCCTGTACAAGCGCTGTCCTGGAGATCTGCAGGCGGGCTTTCCCAGTGAGATTAGACTGAGCCAGATATGCATCGGCGTTCTGGAGTGCCTCGCTCAGTGCGATATGAACATCTTTGGAGAGCCTCAGGAGCTCGTATAGAGATAATTTGGCCGGTGTGTTAGCCAATTGCGCCAAGATACCGAAGTTGTAGGGCCTCTCCAGTCCATGAGGTGTCTCTCTTCTTAGCGGCTTGTCAAAGCGAGTCTCCTTCGGCCTAGGCTTGTCGGTCGTCGAAGGCTGCGAGGGTCCTGGAGCATCAGCAGCTGTTGGCTGATGATCTTCAGCCGAGTTACCCGGTGGAGGTTGGGTTTGTACGCCGGAGCGGGTAACAACAGCAGTAGCTTCTTCGACCTCTGCCTAGATTGTGCGGCATGATTTGACTTTCCCACTCTTCTTTTTACTGGTGGAGGGAGGTGCAGACTGAGTCACTTCGTGTACCAGGTCCGGATGGACCCACATGATCTTCCCCCGTGATGTGGTAAGGGGCACTAGGCCAGCATCCTAGTTTCGGGGAGGTGGAAGGTTAGCGACCTCCATCCTTGCTCTGGCGATGGGCACTATTCCATCTTGAGTCTTTGTTAGAGGGAAACTGCCGAATTGTACTGACACCATGTTTGCTGCTACGGTCACCTCTTCGAAATCGATGGCCAAGGCCTTAGAATCGATGAGATGTTGGATGTATCGCTTCAGTTGGTAGTAGTCTTGTGTAGCATGGTGAACATAGCGATGGTAGTGGCCGTACTTGGGGTTCTCTATTTCTGCAGGACGAGGTTCACGCCTTGGAGGAGGGAGCTAAATTCGGCCTCCTTGTATGAGCATGTCCAAGATGGGCTTGACATGGCCGTCCTCGAAGGAGTAGGTCATCTGAGGCCACTGCTTTTCTGCCGGCTTTGATTCGGGTTTTGGGGTTGTATCGGCCACCATAGCCTATTTGCCCTTGTTGTCTCGATTGTTGGAGGGGTTACCACCATTGTTGCTGTTGGTGTTAGGTCGTTTGCCCTTGTCCTCTCCTTCTGAGACGTGTAATCCCAATTGGCGAGCTTTCTTCAATTTGTCTTCTACGCTAGTGCACTGATGATGAACGTCTTCTAATCCACAAACTGACTTTCGCCCATCCAGAGGCTGATTGTGGGAAGCAGTCTCTTTTGGCAAATTTTAATTAAGGAGGAATCAGGGTTACCGGAAGGCAACTTCATTGCGGTTTGGCAAAACCGCTCGATATAGTTCTTTGTCAGCTCCTTTTCTCCCTGGACAACGTCCATGAGGGTGGACATTGTCACGTCTTGTCCTACTTCGTAGAACCTCTCCAGAAACATACATTTGAAGCCAGCAAAGGAATGGATGCAGTTGTCCGGCAAGTTGCGGTACCAGTCAAAGGCGACCCCCTCCAGTGCCCCGATGAACAACCGCGTAAGGATGGCGTCGTCATGAGGCAGATGGTCGGTTGTGACTTCGAAGTAGGTGATGTACCTGCTTGCAGATGTCTTCCCATCATATGTGTAATACCCAGTTTTCCAAATGAGGGTAATTTTGAAATTTTTGTAATTATATTATTAATTGTTGATATCTATTTCACATTATGAATTTATGGTAATTTTTAATCATTTTTAAACTATTTAAAAACTGTTTTAAGTTATGACTTATGATTTTGATGTGCTGCTAGTGAAATCGAAGAGACTGTCTGACCTAGAGCCCAACCATGGCATTAAGATGATTATTTTTACTTTTGAGCATGAGGGTATTTTTGTCATTTTGAATTTATTTGAATTTAATATATATTTATTTGGAATTTAATATTAATATGATGGTGTGATTTAAATATTATTTAATTGATAGCCTTATGTTTGAGATTAGCCCTAACCTAGTTTGGACCTAACCTAGATTGGTCATAGCTCGACTTAGTTAGCCATGGTTAGTATTAATTAGTATTGATTAGTTTTCGTATAGCCATGATTAGTTAGAACTAATAGATTGCAACTTGACTAATGTGAAACTTAGACTTTAGACCATTGGTTAGACTAGATGGAAGGAGAGCCCTTGATTTATTCCCCAAAACCCTAACCCTAGCATTTATGGCCAGCCACCTAGGGATCCGCCCCTATAAAATCTATCCCAAAAATATTGCCTCTTTTGTTCATTCTCTCCATTGGCAAGAACAAGGTTTGTTCCTTTAGAAACCCTTCCCTATTTTGATCAATATAATTCCTTTTTCATTCAAACTTCTTCCATAGTAATCTAAATTTCATTCCCCTACTGTTCATGGAGGTTATTCTCAAATTTTATTCCCCTAGGTAACTTCTCATTCCCTCCATCAAATTGTGATTTCTAGGCATGGATAGAAAGCCCTAGGTGTCCTCTAACTATTAGTATAGGTATTGCTAGGTTTCGTGTCCAATACGTGTCAGTATCGGACACATATCAGTGGACATACCAAGTGCTCGACGAAATACCACAGTGGGCATTTCGTTCATATTTTCTGAAATGGTTTGAATAGAAAATTAGGTTTTAGCATTGCTTATTGATTTCCATGTGACTGAGTCGAAAATTTGGTATTTATCGTGTCCATAACGGACACGCACACATGCGTACAGACACGGTAGCAGTGCCCTGCTGCCACGCGTGTCGTGCTCACTGCACAGACCTTGTTAACCTACCAAAATTGGTATGGAGGTCGGGGCAGTGAATGACAAGTCACTCCCCAAGTTTCACGACACGTCGTGTCGTGTCGGACACGAAACCCAATCGCACTGGGTTTGTACATGACTGTGCGCACAGGAAATCGCGTTCAGATACGGGCTTCCCGTATGGACACGACAACACGTGGGCTCGTGTCAGGGTCCTAGGCATGAAGCCCTATGTGGGGCGAACCTAGGTGCACGAGCACGTGTCCTGGTTTGGCTCGTGTTGAGTGCACGAGGACACGACACACGTACACGAGCCATTTTTCACTTAATTTTCTGATACACTATTTTTTGTATATTTGGACGCTTCGTGTCCACTCTGGTGGACACGAATGATACCCCCTAGACCCATGACACATGGTTAACACACTTGTATACCTGTTTGTGAATTTAAATGGTTAATTTGAGTTTTCGAAATGAGGGAAGTTATGTCTCAGTGTTCTTCATTTTCAGTTGGATTTCTATTTGAAACTGTCAGTGATTTTATGAACACATTACCCTGATTTTTAATGCTAAATTAGTTTGAATTAAGGTGGTGTATATACATATGTTAGTTGCGTGATAAATTAATTTGGTTATGAGAATTGGGTTGATTTCACTGTTAGTATAATATCTGAAATCATATGAACTAAAATAGTTAACTGAGATTCACATGTAGATGAATACCTGAGATTTCAATTTGATATTAACTAATTTTGCCAAGAGATGTTTCAGTTAGGTTGTAAATGTATACAGTAACATGTTTTACACTAAATCAGTTGGGTTTATATGAGATTGACACATGATTCATTTCCTATGATATATTTGATTTCACTGTTAGAAGAAACCTGAAATGTGTAAACCTGAGATTTGATTTGATGTTGAACCTGAAACTGAGAGTTCATTGTGTATTGACTGGGATATTGAATTGTCATTTTGATTTTATATACGTATTGGTACACATTGGTTTGGGTTGGCTAGTAGTTACATGACACTGTCTTGATTTCCCTTTCTTCAAACTGATTTCAAAAGTGTGTATTGATTGATATATATATATATCAAACTGAGAATTGATTTCCTTTCCTTAAGCTGTTTTGGATGATATTAGTCATGATTAATTTACTGTTTGTTAACATCAACAGTCATTTGATTCACCTATATAAACTGTCATTGACTTCTCCTTTTACTGTCAATATTTAGCTCCCTGTGGTTATTAGAAACTGAATTTGATTCATTGATTAAACTGTCATTGAGTTCTTTCATTCCTGTCAAACTAAGTTTGATTTCCCTTTCTAAAAACTAATTTGAATACGGCCATGCTTAAGCTTGTGTATTCTATAGTTCACTGTTAATAGATTATGTAAAGGGGATTCGAATTTGGTTGGGTAGTAGTGTGTTAACTGTCAATTGATTCCTGGAAATTACTCCTATTGATTGTCAATGTTAAGTTAACTGTGGAGTCATGCATGTTTCCTTTACTGTCAACTCCTATTCCGACATGACACTGCCATACAGGTCCTTAAAACCTGAGAACAGTGTTATTTGGTTCATGTGATCTGCTAGTTAGGTTTCAATTGTATATTGAACTGCCAAGTAGTCTTCTTGGTTAACTGTCATCTTCTTTTCCTGGAAACTCATTATCTTTTGATTCAAATGCTTTAACACTCAAAGATTTACTGCCACTATTGACTCATATACACACACAGGAACACACTTTAATTCACTCTCTCATGACACTGTCATACACTCTATGTTTCACCCCACCATGCCACATGCCACTACATTCCACTGCTCACAGGTTACACAAACACTGTTTCCTATTCCCTGTTTACACACACACTACTAACTGTTAACTATCACACACACACACACACCTATCACTACACTATTTTACTCTCATGATACTATACCACACACACATGTGCCCTCTACCTATCCTTCTATGTATATACATACATATATATATATATATATATATATATATATATATATATATATATATATTTTTATTTTATATATATATATATATATATATATGTGTGATGCATATATTATAGGTATCCTATATATTTATAATGTGTGTTATTATATTAATTTAGATATATTAATATATGGGTATATGTGAATATGTGGTTTGGTATAGGCATGACATTGCCTATGGGTATGGCTTGAATGCCAGTTACATGTGTAGTTGGCTTGTATATTCTAGAAATGGTGTGTGCATGCTAGAATAGGCTGGTTAGGCTTAGTGAGACTTGTTTGCCTTAGGCTTGACCTAGTTGACCTAGTTTGACTAGTCTAGTTGACTAGAGTTGACCGAGAGTTGACTTTAGTCCAATTTGACCCCAAACATCATGTAGATGTATTGTAGCAGTCTGATATATTATTTTAGACTTGTAGTGACTTATACTGTTCTATAGAAGACAGACACCACTCCTCGGACAGTAGTTCTCTTCAGATACTCAGGATACAGGCGAGTACATTCTCTGATCATTTCATATCCTGTTAGAATTATTCTCCTGCTTTAAATTACTTTACTTGATACTGTCACATTGGTCACATGTATTAGTACTATATGGATCCTTTCTTGAGATGTTATCCCCTCAGGGAGCATCGGATACTACATGTTCTGTGCGTTTCACTTACATTGTGTATCATTATGCTTCATGGTCCATTGAATCACTTGTGACATGTACTCTCATGATCACAGAGTCTTCCTTAAATCTCCCATTTATGGGCTTTCCTAGAATCCCTATTTATGGGACTATCATGTACCACCCTTCGGGGGCTGTTACATGAATCATAACATAACCTGGCTGGATCCTTGTATATTGATTGGGGGTACGGGGGAGTAGAAGTGGACATGTGAATAATATCCAAGTAGTGTAGCATCAGAATCCTTCCGTCGTGTAGCATCAGAATCATCCTATGCCATTCACATGTCTATATTATACTCTGACTCACTAGCCACTGTTAGTTTTTTACTTATAGTAGATATTTCTATTACAGTTCTCTCTCTGTTTACATTCTGCTATGTCACCCCTATTCGGGGAGTATAAACTGCTTAGTATTATATTGTTAGATGTTGTGACCTAGGACAGCGTTCTACCGCCGATACTGCGGTGTAGGCTGGACGTACCCACGTCTCGTGCCCTTACTCTAGGGTGCGGGTCGTGACACATTTTAGTGTTGGCCCATGCAGGTCTAGACTAGAAGTGTAGTGGTACTCGAACTAGAGTATCACTACAGCCTGCAGTAGGATTAGGATATTTTTGAGGGTACTCAATCACACTAGGAAAACTCTTAATCGGATTCCTTTATCTAAATTGTTGCTTATTGACTTCCCTTAAATATAAACTGTCCCCATTTGAATTTTTGCTTTATTTTCAGAAATTGCTTCTTATTTTGATCTGTCTTCATGATGGTTATGAAGACACGATCTCATCGCTCCGGTCCGGGAAATACTATCGAGAGGCTGGCCTCCTCTCGTCCTGTTCATCAGGGTCTCGAGACCGCAGCTCCTGTTGTGCCAACTCAGGTTGGCGTTTCTGCTATATTGGAGGTGCACCTCTGTCTGTACAGAGACTTTTTTCCTATCATTCCCAATTTTTCTCAGCAGCAACGGTTCATGCAGCATCAACAGCAGACCAGGGAAAACCAGCAGGGGCGAGCCATCGTCAGGACAGTCGAGGATGCACAAACCATTGGAGATCTTGATGCAAGTTCCGTTCTTCTCGATTCCATTCCCGCAATTGTCTTTTATAACTATCTTGAAATTCGATTCCATCTGTTCCTTGTCGACTGATCAATTGTTTCTGTTGTTTCTGTGTTATGTTTGTTTTTTTTTCTTCTGAAAAAAAAATCATATGGGCTAGGTCACCTCAGTTATGGGATATAGAATCTTCGATAGTCATGTTAGCTGGCATAGTGAGGACATATAGTCAGATTTTGGACGTATTTCTCGGGTATGGAAATTTAAGGTTTTTGCCGTCGCATACGGCAATACGGAAATTTTAAATACCATGAACCTAGAGGTATGTACCTTAGTCAAGGACTCTGTGATTATCGTAGCCTTGCTTACTAGTATGACGAGGATTTGGAGCACCATGATTTTGGACAGACGCATATGATTATCAGATTTTATCTTGAGAAGGTTTCAACCTATCATCTCTATCATACCCTTCTGTTGTTTTAAAAAGATTGTATTCTATCATCAATAACTTAGGAGTAGAGATATTTTAGTTTGTAAAACTTATTCATAGGTATAGCTTCATAGTGTAATGATATGATGACTTATAGAGTATCTGTACGCTAGAGATGATAGTTAGTATTGGTATTAGAATAGTAACCCATTGTAGATGTTTTTGTTGTTATTTATAATACAAACCAGTTTACATATAGGATGTTAGTACACCTTACAATATCTGACTCCTTCATTGGAGTGCTAGGCCTGTGGTAGGGAGTGTGTGTTTTAGACCCTGAGTAGAGTTGAGGTGATGAGGGTTAATATATATAGTTTGTACATATATGTAATATATTTTGATTGGTACGTAGCCTGCACTCATTTGCAGTATACTTACTATTGCATTCCCTGTACACCAGTCTGGTTCACTTCTTCAGACCACTGTCCTGTATATAGTTAGTTCAGCCAGATATAGAGGACAGGCCAGGTTGATCTAGAGGCATGTTTCAGTCACCATATAGGTTTCCTTTCACTTTGGCTATACAAATGGACCCAAATGTCCTATCCTTTAGGTCATAATTTTATTCTCCTTAGCATTATTTTCTTTTGCCTACACTGATGATTCAGACCATTCATCCTTAGCCTAAATTCTAAGCATCTATTCAGTCACTTATAAGTTTAGTCTACCTTAACCCTTGGTTGATCAGTTATATATATATAGATAATATACTTAGGGAATGTGCGATAGGTTGTTGTTCTTGAGTATATATATATGTGGTATTTGGGATTGGTGTGTTTAGCTTGTAGGTATTTAGTTATGGGTGACTTGATAGGATTGGGAAGTTAAGAGTTAGTCTATTATAGAGTTTTCTTTTGCTGATCTCTAGTTGCCAACACCTAGATAGCTAGCATAGGTAAAATCCTAAGAATTTGGCTAGTTGTTGACTAGTAGTTAACCATTGTCTACGTTGACTTAGTTGACTGAAGATAGGATTAGAAGCAGGTTGTTGCTGTGTTGATGAACATGTTTGATTATTTAGTAACATGAGACCTTGTTTGTGATTAGGTTGGAGACATGGTTTTTCTACGGATATCTCCGACTCGTGGTACTATACGTTTTGGTGGAGGTGGGAAGCTTAGCCCGCGCTTTATCGAACCTTTCGTGATTAGCAGAAGAGTTGGTAACGTGGCATACAGGCTAGACTTGCCACCTGCACTACTGGATGTCCATAACGTATTCCATATATCACAGTTGAGACGGTACGTGGCTGACCCTAGCCATGTACTTGATCATTCAGAGATTGAGGTAGGGCCTACTCTCAGTTATCCAGAGCAGCCAATGGAGATTCTGGATCGCCGAGAGAAGGTACTGAGAAACCAGGTGATACCCTTGGTTCGCGTCGTATGGAGGCATCATTCTCCAGGAGAGTCTACCTGGGAGCGGAAGGATGAGATGCGAGAGCGATACCCATATCTGTTTGCACCGTGAGGTATGATTATCTATCCTTCTCATCAGTGTAGTTTTGCCTTTTAATTTTGAGGACAAAATTTTTTTAAGGTGGGTAGGATTGTAATACCCAGTTTTCCAGATGAGGATAATTTTGAAATTTTATAATTATATTATTAATTGTTGACATCTATTTCATATTTTGAATTTTTGGTAATTTTTAATCATTTTTAAACTATTTAAAAACTGTTTTAAGTCATGACTAATGATTTTGATGTGCTGCTAGTGAAACCCGAGAGACTGTCTGACCTAAAGCCCAATTATGGCATTAAGATGATTATTTTTACTTTTGAGCATGAGGGTATTTTTTTCATTTTAAATTTATTTGAATTCAATATATATTTATTTGGAATTTAATATAATTAATAGGATGGTGTGATTTAAATATTATTTAATTGATAGCCTTGTGTTTGAGATTAGCCCTAACCTAGTTTGGACCTAACCTAGATTGGTCATAGCTCGACTTAGTTAGCCATGGTTAGTATTAGTTAGTATTGATTAGTTTTGGTATAGCCATGATTAGTTAGAACTAATAGATTGCAACCTGACTAATGTGAAACTTAGACTTTAGACCATTGGTTAGACTAGATGGAAGGAGAGCCCTTGATTTATTCTCCACTAACCCTAACATTTATGGCCAGCCACCTAGGGATCCACCCCTATAAAATCTCTCCCAAAAATATTGCCTCTTTTGTTCATTCTCTCCATTGGCAAGAACAAGGTTTGTTCCTTGAGAAAACCTTCCCTATTTTGATCAATATAATTCCTTTTTCATTCAAACTTCTTCCATAGTAATCTAAATTTTATTCCCCTACTGTTCATGGAGGTTATTCTCAAATTTGGGACAATTAGGAGCTTTGGGGCTAGCAAGAAGGATCCCCCATTTTGAAGCTTTCTCTGAAGAAGAACACACCTAGGTAACTTCTCATTCCCTCCATCAAATTATTATTTCTAGGCATAGATAGGAAGCCCTAGGTGTCCTCTAACTATTAGTATAGGTATTACTAGGTTTCGTGTCCAATATGTGTCCGTATCGGACACGTATCAGTGGGCATACCAAGTGTTCGACGAATTCCTTCATATTTTCTGAAATGGTTTGAATAGAAAATTCGGTTTTATGCCTATTGATTTCCAGGTGACTGAGTCGAAAATTTGGTGTTTATCGTGTCCAAAACGGACACGCACATACGCGTGCAGACACGGTAGCAGTGCCCTGCTGCCACGCGTGTCGTGCTCACTACACAGACCTTGTTAACCCACCAAAATTGGTGTAGAGGTCGGGGCAGTGACTGACAAGTCACTCCCCAAGTTTCTCGACACGTCGTGTCTTGTCGGACACAAAAACACGATCGCACTGGGTTTGTACACGACTGTGCACGCAGAAAATCGTGTTCATATACGGGCTTCCCATATGGACACGGCGACACGTGGGCTCATGACAGGGTTCTAGGCACGAAGCCCTATGTGGGGCGAACCTAGGTGCACGAGCACGTGTCCTGGTTTGGCTCGTGTCGAGTGCACGAGGACACGACACGCGTGCACGAGCCAGTTTTCACTTAATTTTCTGATACACTGTTTTTGTATATTTGGACACTTCGTGTCCACTCTAGTGGACACGCCTAGACCCATGACACATGGTTAACCCACTTGTATACCTGTTTGTGAATTTAAATGGTTAATTTGAGTTTTCAAAATGAGGGAAGTTATGTGTCAGTGTTCTTCATTTTCAGTTGGATTTCTATTTGAAACTGTCAGTGATTTTATGAACCCATTACCCTGATTTTTAATGCTAAATTAGTTTGAATTAAGGTGGTGTATACACATATGTTAGTTGCTTGATAAATTCATTTGTTTATGAGAATTGAGTTGATTTTACTGTTAGTATAATATCTGAAATCATATGAACTAAAATAGTTAACTGAGATTCACATGTAGATGAATACCTGAGATTTTGATTTGATATTAACTGATTTTGCCATGAGATGTTTCAGTTAGGTTGTAAATGTATACAGTAACATGTTTTACACTAAATCAGTTGGGTTTATATGAGATTGACACATGATTCATTTCCTATGGTATATTTGATTTCACTGTTAGAAGAAAACCTGAAATGTGTAACTGAGATTTGATTTGATGTTGAACCTGAAACTGAGAGTTCATTGTGTATTTACTGGAATATTGAATTGTTATTTTGATTTTATATACGTATTGGTATACATTGGTTTGGGTTGGCTAGTAGTTACATGACAATATCTTGATTTCCCTTTCTTCAAACTGATTTCGAAAGTGTATATTGATTGATATATATATCAAACTGAGAATTGATTTCCTTTCCTTAAGCTATTTTGGATGATATTAGCCATGATTAATTCACTGTTTGTTAACATCAACTGTCATTTGATTCACCTATATAAACTGTCATTGACTTCCTCCTTTTACTGTCAATATTTAGCTCCCTGTGGTTATTAGAAACTGAATTTGATTCATTGATTAAACTGTCATTGAGTTCTTTCATTCCTGTCAAACTAAGTTTGATTTCCCTTTCTAAAAACTGATTTGAATATGGCCATGCTTAAGCTTGTGTATTCTATAGTTCACTGTTAATGGATTATGTAAAGGATTCGAATTTGGTTGGGTAGTAGTGTGTTAACTGTCAATTAATTCCTGGAAATTACTCCTATTGATTGTCAATGTTAAGTTAACTGTGGAGTCATGCATGTTTCCTTTACTGTCAACTCCTATTACCACATGATACTGCCATACAGGTCCTTAAAACCTGAGAACATGGTTATTTGGTTCATGTGAACTGCTAGTTAGGTTTCAATTGGTATATTGAACTGTCAAGTAGTCTCCTTGGTTAACAGTCATCTTCTTTTCCTGGAAACTCATTATCTTTTGATTCAAATGCTTTGACACTCACTGATTTACTGCCACTATTGACTCATATACACACACAGGAACACACTTTAATTCACTCTCTCATGACACTGTCATGCACTCTATGTTTTACCCGACCATGCCACATGCCACTACATTCTACTGCTCACAGGTTACACAAGCACTGTTTCCTATTCCCTGTTTACACACACACTACTAACTATTAACTATCACACACACCATCACTACACTATTTCACTCTCATGACACTATACCACACACACATGTGCCCTTTACCTATCCTTCTATGTATACATATATATGTGTATATATATATATATATATATATATATATATATATATATATATATATATATATGTGATGCATATATTATAGGTAGCCTATATATTTATAATACGTGTTATTATATTAATTTAGATATATTAATATATGGGTATATGTGAATATGTGGTTTGGTATAGGCATGACATTGCCTATGGGTATGGCTTGAATGCCAGTTACATGTGTAGTTGGCTTGTATAGCCTAGAAATAGTGTGTGCATGCTAGAATAGGCTGGTTAGGCTTAGTGAGACTTGTTTGGCTTAGGCTTGACCTAGTTGACCTAGTTTGACTAGTCTAGTTGACTAGAGTTGATCGAGAGTTGACTTTAGTCCAATTTGACCCCAAACATCATGTAGATGCATTGTAGCAGTCTGATATATTATTTTAGACTTATAGTATTCTATAGGAGACAAATACCACTCCTCGGATAGTAGTTCTCTTCAGATACTCAGGATACAGGCGAGTACATTTTCTGATCATTTCATATCCTGTTAGAATTATTCTCCTGCTTTAAACTACTTTACTTGATACTATCACGTTGGTCACACGGATTAGTACTATATGGATCCTTTCTTGAGATGTTATCCCCTCAGGAAGCATCGGATACTACATGTTCTGTGCGTTTCACTTACATTGTGTATCACTATGCTTCATGGTTCATTGAATCACTTGTGACATGTACTCTTATGATCACAGATTCTTCCTTGAATCCCCCATTTATGGGCTTTCCTAGAATCCTCATTTATGGGACTATCATATACCACCCTTCGGGGGCCGTTACATGAATCATAATATATCCTGGATGGATCCTTGTGTATTGATTGGGGATACGGGGGAGTAGAAGTGGACATGTGAATAATATCCAAGTAGTGTAGCATCAGAATCCTTCCATAGTGTTCGTCCTATGCCATTAACATGTCTATATTGTACTCTGACTCACTAGCCACTGTTAGTTCTCTACTTATGGTAGATATTTCTTTTACAGTTCTCTCTCTGTTTACATTCTGCTATGTCATCCCCATTCGGGGAGTATAAACTGCTTAGCATTATATTGTTAGATGTTGTGACCTAGGACAGCGTTCTACCGCCGACACTACGGCGTAGGCTGGACGTACCTATGTCTCTTGCCCTTACTCTAGGGTGCGGGTCGTGACATATAGATTGATGTTAAATGGTTTATATCTTAGTGGGAAGGGAATATTTCTCCACGCAGCAGGATACGGTTGTCGGATCCTGAGGTCTTGGCAGTTTTTTCGGGCGTGGAACATGGCCCGGAGCTACTGGACCTCTCTTCTAGCCTCCCTGGCCTCGTCTACAGCGGTAGGGCCCGATAATTTAGGAGGATTATCACCCGGGTTTGGTGCGGCTGAGTTTGAGTCTGCATTGACCTGACCGCGGGTCCCAAGCTTGTTTGGCCAGGCGTCCTTCCTTGCAGAGTTGGAAGGGCCGCTTTGATCTCATCCATGGACTTTAACAAGGCATGAAGTGTGGCCTCTAGAGTGTCGATGTGTTGGCGATCACTGGGACCATCTTGGTTGCTGTCCGTCATGAACAACGTCCTTACATGAGGAGAGATAGAAGGAACAGTGGAGGACGTGCCCTCTAAGTCATACCCCTGTACAGAGAAATTGCCAGGGTATGTGGGAATATTCTCCTCTGGTTCGGACTCAGAAGGAGTGGTACCCCCAGCTTCAGAGCTTGCCTCGTCTTGAGAGTTATGGACGTCCTCGGGGATGTCAGGATCTGCTGCATCTATTGGGTGAACCGTTTCCCCTGGATTATCTTCTTGGAACACCGGGTTATCGTAGAAATTTGGGACAGTGCTACCCCCCAGCTCCAGTGCCTCCAAGTGTGGCAGATTTCGTCTTTGAGTGGGTACCTTGGTAAACCCTGTAACGGTGGTAGACAACCGCTTAGAAGAGAGTTTCTTGGTTACGTCGGTCGAGATTTTTGGACTAGAGACATTTGTTTTCTTCCCTCTACCGCTGCCAGGAATCTTCAGAGCCGAATTGCAGGAGGCAACGAGAAGTGCCTCATCTTCTGAGCTTGGGTGTTGCAGCCGTTGGAAGACAGACCGCCGGTTTTCTTGTAATGTCACCTTGTTACAGCAACAGTTGACAATGACTTGGGTGCATTGATATCCCTGATAGGACTCTCTGCACACCAAGTCTTCGTCTCTTTCCTTGTGTTTGTGAAGAATCACGTTGCACAAGTTACCCGTTTTGTGGGCCCGGGAGTTCTAGGCACATGAGTGTGTTGGCATCCTGCTTGCTCCCTGATATGGGGGTAGTACGAGTACTTGCCCCTGATCATTGTTGGGAGATTCTTGATAACTATCCCGTTCATTGGCCGCCAGGGGCTGAACACGGGTAGTTCTGTACAACTTTCCGGCCCGCGTAATAGTAAGCGGGACGCCCTGATAGTCAGAAGTTGGGACGGCCGACTGAGCTCGACGAGCCCGCGCTGACCGAGACTTCTTCCCTTTGGCACCCGAGAGTACATAATAGGAAGAGTCCAAGTTGGCCACAACAGAGCCTAGCATATACTCCAAAGAGCCTCCAAGGTCAGGACCGCATGAGAGGCGATCAAAGACTGACCGTGAGCCACATGGGACAGATGGTATGCGGCTGGGATCGATGGCCGTGCAGGCTGTCTGCATGCGGCTGTCTTTTGTGGCCGCATAAACCTTATGTATGCGGCTAGGAGCGGTGGCCGCATGAACTTTCGGGATGCGGCTGGAAGTCGTGACCGTGCAGGCTGCCTGCATACGGCTGGCAGTTTTGGCAGCATGGGCTTTCTGCATGCGGCTGACTACTGTGGCCGTATGAGTCTTCTCCATGCGGCTGGCGGTTGCGGCCGCATGAGCCTTCTCCATGCGGCTAGCACCCTTATGCGGCTTGGACCGCATCGAGTTCCTCTGTGCCCGTGCAAGTCCAGCATTATAGTATTTTCTTCTGCTGTACTTGGGGACAGCAGAGTCCTCTATGGTCTAAAATGGGGCCACATGAGAGTTTTCCCCGCCGTCTTGAGCAACAAAGAGTACTTCTTCGAGAGTTTGGGGGGGAGCGAATGATTTGGGCCTCCACTCCCTACAGGCCTTCTTTGTGCGAGCTTGCCGCTGGACCGGGCCAGTGCTCCCGTCGGAGAGCATTTCTTCAAACGCCTGTTGGTCGAATAGGGCGACTAGCATTTGTTGAGTGGAGCCAAATTTGGCTGTGTCCGATTGCGTCACCAACTCCTCAGCCATGGAGAAGTTAGTCCCCATCAGAGTTGCCATCGTATTTGCCATTGATTGTAAAAGTGCAGAACAATTTTATAGGAGGACTGAACTTAGACTCACAATACAAACTCGCTCGCACAAAGAAAGCCTAAGAATGAAAACCTAGGTTCTGCAATATAAGTACGATTATTTATTTTTTATTTTGGAGGGTGTCGATAGAGGCTCGGAAAAGCGATGGCAGCTCTGCCTTACTCCTTGGACGATCGGATGTAGCCTTGACTCTGATGAAGAAATGCTCTCGGGATGTGTGGAAAGAATCCTCTGTGCGTGCCTTTGTCTCTTTGTGTGTCCAACCGGGTGGAGAGAGTCTCTTTTTGGAATTCTCCTCTCTGTTCTTTTTCTCCCCTCTTTTCTCTCCAGGGTTTGCAAGGGAATGGCACCTTGCTATTTATAGAAGTGGGGGTGTGATCATTAGGGTTTGCAATGACTGCCCCTTGAAAAGTTGGCGGCTAATAATCTGGACCATTAATCATGATTGCATCAAATCTGGGCAGTTAATTTTGATTGCGCCAAATCCTTATGGGCAATTAATGTTGATTGTCACGAATCTTCATAATTTATCATGACAAGCTCGGATCTCATGCCACGTGTTTAATCTGCTTGATTATAATAAATCTGATTTGATCCGGGTAATTATGGTGATTGCACTAAATCTGGTTGTTATGATTTGCTAGCAGCCATAACTCCGAGGGGATAAGACAGCCACGTGTCTCAACTGTCATGAGGACCGCCACGTGTCTCAACTGTCGTGAGTGGGACGTCCTGACAGAGCCGTATGAGTGCGGTCTCTAAGTGAACCGCAAACGGGTGATCCCCATGATCCTAACAGTATGAAGGTAGTAGCCGCATGAGGGTGGCGGCCGCATGAAGGAGGCAGCCGTATGAAAGTGGCAGCCGCGTGAAGGAGGCAGCCGCATGAAGGTGGCATCAACATGAAGGAGGCAGCCGCATAAAAGTGGCAGCCGCATGAAGAGAGCAACCACATAGGGGTGACAGCCGCATAGTAGTAGCAGCCGCATAGGGAGCTTTGGACTTGGCGGATCATGCCAGCTATAAAAGATTTTCTTCTTTTTCCTAGGAAGACGCCATCATGTCAGAGCTTTCATTTCTGCTTTATGTCAGAGTTATCACTTTGCCTTTCTGTCAGTGCTGCCGTCAGGACATTTAATGAGGCAGTTACTTTATGGCCAACTGTAGAGGCGAACTGCTTAGGGTCACATGGCTCCTTCCTGAGCCGCATGGAGCTATCCGAGCCGCATAAGGCTTTAAAGAACTTTTGAACCGCATGAATGTCTAATCGATTCCTGAGCCGCATGAGGCTCTTTCTGTCTGAGCCGCATGGGCTTTCTTGTTATTTTTCATGCTTCTACAACCTACAGTCCCGATATGTTTCCTTCTCGATGACTGACCTACAGTCCCGACTCTCGACGACTGACCTACAGTCCCGACTCTCGATGACTGACCTACAGTCTGGACATATTTTTAGCGTTTCCATACTCTTATTGACTTAACTCATGAATGGATAATTCATAGCCTTCAAGCATAACTTGCACAAAACGTGTTCTTTATGTGCTAATAGACCGTAGCTAACTTTCCACGGAACCAACCGTGGCTCGTGCTTTAAACCGACTTACGTTCTGTGCAACACTATCGCCCAAGTCATATTTTATATGACTAGCCTTGAGATCGTAGGACTAAGTGACTTTGGCAACCGTAGAAAGAGCATGACAGTGCTTGGAATAACTTCGATCGACCGGCATAACTTGCCTAACTTAATTGTGTAACAACTTGACGAGCAGAGGCTGCGTCAAGCTTTGCTTCGAGGGAACATACCGTGTACATGTTCAACTTGAACAACCAAGTTATTTGGGTGCCTAGACTTATGCCACAAGCTGTGTAACACAGCGTAACCCATGGGGCGAGCAAAGGCTATGCCAAGCCTTAGACGATGGGAACATGCATGCTTTATCAAGCGTTCATGCAGGCGACACCTATGACTTAGGTTAATTTCTTAACTTTGAGGCGAAGACCAACTTTTCTTCTCCCAAGTCGTGGGATGAAGGACCAAGTGTCATTTTGAAAGCACGACATGCGATACTTCTAAGCCGACCGTGGGGCCTTTCCATGTTTTAACTCAGTCCGACCCAACTTGGGACTTTCCATGTTCTAACTCAGTCCGACCCAACTTGGGATTATTCCCTTAGCTACGTGGATTCATCTCTTTTATTATAAAGCCTACGTGTGCATTTGAAAACTTTTGTTTTATTAGAGTAAAGGCCAAGCTGAGGCAAGTTCACCGAAGCCACCCACCTGAGCGAGGAGTCGCCTCAACCAAGCGGGTCTTCGAGCAGGTCTTCGAGCAGCCGTTGTATGGGTAAGTCCGAAAGCCATTGACGTTTTGAGTCCTCCGATTGAGCTGAGCGGGACGGGGCATTACATTATACACCAATCAGAAAAAGTTTCATCCTCGAAACTAACTGAGTACACTTATCTGTTGGCCCATTCCACGGTCACACCCGATTTCGATAATCAACATATACTTCAGTCAATACACAAAATATAGAAAATGCTGCTAACTATTTTAGGATGCATGAAATCATATTCAACGGACGATGTACTGCATAAATCAAAGCGTCAAAGTCATCAAAATCTTCTGAAGACCCTTTTCTACTTTTATTCTGTATTTTACATTTTATTGAGTCTAGGAATTACTTTGTGAAATCAATTATGGTAATACTGGCTTAGGGTTAAAATTGTCCTCATTTCTAGGATCCTATTTTTACCCTTTCGTATTTTCAGTTACAAATATTTCAAAATCATATTTCGAAAATATTCTTTTCAAATGATTTTACAAATAACCAAAAACCAGTTTGAAAACTGTTTCTTACAAAAGAATTTCAAAATATCTCCTGACAGAACTCCCAGCCGAGTTCGGCCCGAGTTCGGTCCGAACTCTGACCGAGTTCGGTCAGTTTGTATTCAAACTTCAGTTGCCTCCAAATCTGCGAGCAACGTCTATTTTGCGAGATATTTGCACCCGAACTCTGCCCGAGTTCTGCCCGAGTTCGGTTGGTGAAAACACCTATAAATAGAGAAGAACTTTTCACTTCAAATCATCAATTCATTCTTCATCTTCTCTTCTCTACTATTCAAGTGTTTTCTAAACGATCTAAGATTTTCAAATCTCACCTACACATCTCTTAGCCAAAAGCCAGTACTATCAGAGTTGATTTAGAGTCTTTTGGTTACTCAAGAGTTGTAAGAGGTCGTTCAAGTTTCAACAACTTTTCTGTTGTGGAGCCGGTCGTACGCTCGCCTCCAAGCACGGTGTTGTGAAGCCGGTCGTGCGCTTGTCACCAAGCACGGTGTTGTAAGAGATTGCAAGCTCTCAGTTAAAGCTTGTGCAATAGTGGATTAACATCGAGCAAGAGTACTCGAGACTGGATTAGTCCTCTCAGAGGGATACCAGTATACATCGCTGTGTCACTGAGTTTGATTCTCCTATCTTTATTTACTGTCTCTTACATATCTGCCATAGTTTAAGTTTTTAATTGGTGATTATTTTCTGCTGCACACACGCACTCTATTCACCCCCCTCTAGAGGTGCTCAACGATCCTACAACTGGTATCAGAGCAGGTTATATTCTTATATAACATACCCTAGAGAGTATATATATGGCAGCCGTGAAATCTATATTCAACGGTGAAGGGCAATCCACAAATAGACCTCCCCTATTTGATGGAACAAATTACACTTACTGGAAAACACGTATGACTTTCTTTCTTAAGTCTCTAGGATCTTTGGTCAATAGTCATTGATGGGTATAAGAAACCACCACCTACAGTGGTTGAAGGTATTCTTATGGAAAAGCCGCATGACAAGTACACCGATGCTGAAAAAGCAAAGGCTAGTCTTGATGCTCGAGCCATCAATGCACTATTCTGTGCAATTGACAAAACCGAGTTCAACAGTGTTTCAACCTGCAAGACGTCTCACGAAATTTGGAAACTTCTTGAGGTAACCCATGAAGGGACTTCCCAAGTGAAAGAATCCAAAATTAGTAGACTGACTCAGGAATATGAATCTTTTAAGATGAAACCCGGCGAGTCAATTACACAGATTTACTCGTTTCCTTGATATAACTAATCCTCTGTAATCTCTTGGTAAAGATTACAGCAATCACGAGAAGATTAGAAAGGTGCTGCGGGCTCTAACAAAGAATTGGAATCCAAAGGCCACAGCAATTATTGAAGGAAACGACCTCACCACAATGTCGTTGGAAACTTTGATGGGCAAGCTCATGACCCATGAACTCGACTTGCAAGATTTTGAAGAAGCAACACCAAAAAAGAAAACTATTGCCTTCAAAGCTCATGCAAGAAAGCCGACATACAATGATTCTGATGAAGAATCCTCAAGTGGTGATGAACAAGCCCTACTTGTGAAGAACTTCAGAAAGTACCTAAAGTTTACAAGCAGAAAGAAGAAAGACGTCCAAGAAAGCAATGAAGATGAAATCATATGCTTTGGATGTAAGAAGTCAGGGCACATGAAGAAGGACTGTCCAGCTACCAAGAAGAGCAGTCCATATGACAGATCAAGATCAAGCAGAAAAGCTACAGTCGAAAGTATGCCAACACAAGTATCTGGCATGAAAGCGACGCCAGTGATTCTGAAGAAGAGGATAGACCCTGCAGAAATGCAAATGTCTGTCTTATGGCATTTGACAAGGTATCTTCAAACCCTCTATATGATGAATTTACTTTCGATGAGTTAGAAAATGCCTTTAGCGATTTACTTGAAGAACACAAAAATGTGCTTGACAAGTATAAGCAATCTCGAAAAGAGATTAAGGCATACACAACCGAGTTAGCTAGACTGTCCAATCTTATTCAAGATATTAAAGAGACGTCTACTACCGGTAACACGGAAGAGATAGCCAAACTCAAGGTAGACTATCATGAGGCTATCCTCACTATTCAAAAGAAAGAAAGAGATTATGGTAAGATGCAAAAACTGTATGACACAGAGAAGAGGATGCACTTAGTAACAGAACAGAGACTCTCAGTTATGACTGCTAAATATGAAGAGTCTATTGCGATTTCTAAAAAGTTAGAAATCTAGGCAAACAGGAAATGCCTGTGACACAGCCTAATTCTAGTCCTAATGCAAAGCATACACCTAAGAGGACTAAAAACAAGAAAGCACAGAAGAAACACGAGTATCATCATGCTTTCACTTATAGGTTCTCCAAGAAACCAAACAAGCATGTGAACACAGTTTCAACCACATCTGGTTCTAAACTGACTTGCACTTATTGTGGTACACACGGACACATATCACAGTATTGTCTTGCAAGAAAGCTTGTTGATAATCATACTTTAGTCTGGAGACCTAAAGCTAATCAGCATGGACCCTTCAGAAAATGGGTACCAAAGGATTCATCTACTTGTTTTGTAGGTGGACCCTCAACCCTCTCATGCTAGAAGCAAATGGATCCTCGATAGCGGATGTTCGCGACACATGACTGGTGATGCATCTTTATTCGCTACGCTATCGATGAAGAAAGAAGGATACGTCTCCTTCATAAATAACTTGAGAGGTGATATTATAGGTAATGGCTGTAGGTATTTCTCCTTATCCAATAATAAAGGATGTTTGTCTAGTAACTGAATTGAAACATAACCTATTGAGCATAAGTCATTTGGCAGATAATGGTTATGGTATCAATTTCGTGAAAGATAAATGTACCATATATGATATGTCATCTGGTGATCCCGTATATAAAGGGATTAGAGAAGACAATATTTATGTTTTCTTTTTGGAGAATACTAATAATGCAGGAAGGTGCCTAGTAGCCAATCAAGATGAAAGCTGGCTATGGCACATGAGACTAGGACATGCAAACATGGATACTATCTCACGTCTGAACACAAAGAAGTTGGTAAAAGGACTCCCAGAAATTCCATTCAAGAGAGACATGGTATGTGCTGACTGTGAAAAGAACAAAGCACATAGATCTTCTTTTAAATCCATCAACGCTGTAAGTACTTCGAGACCTTTGCAGTTGATTCATATGATTTATTTGGTCCAAGTAGAGTCGCTAGTCTTGGCGGTAAACTCTATGCTTTTGTCATTGTTGATGATTTCTCTCGTTTTACATGGGTTTACTTTTATCAAACAAAAGTGATGCTATTTTTGAATTTCAGATATTTTGTAAAAAGGTACAAAACGAAAAAGGCTTCATGATTACTCGTATCCGAAGTGATCATGGTGGCGAATTCGAAAATTCTGATTTCAAAAGTTTTGTGATGATAGTGGATATTACCACGAATTTTCTTGTCCTAGAACTCCCCAACAGAATGGTGTTGTGGAGCGGAAGAACCGTACTCTAAGCGAAATGGCTAGAGTCATGCTTAATCAGCATAATCTTCCTAAATATTTTTGGGCAGAAGCTGTTAGTCAGCCTGTCATATTTTAAACAGGGTGTTAATTTGACCTATCTCGAAGAAAATACCATATGAGCTTTGGTTTGGAAGAATTCCAACATTTCTTATTTTAAAGTTTTTGGTTGTCGCTGTTTCATCCTGAACCCAAGGAAAACTTGGGTAAGTTCGACTC
>JANAVB010030778.1:0-99491 GCA_029216955.1 Iris pallida | reverse complement strand
CTATACTCGTTTTCACCATTCTACGTCCATTTTTACAATATATTCGGTTGCAATCATCCACCAAACTCGTTTTTACCATTCCATTCCACCCTACTTTGTACCATAATTCAATGCAAATTGTCCATTAATACTCGCATTTTCATAATTGTACTCGCATTTTATACCAAATTTCAACTAGAAATCACACATTTATTTCTAAACTACATTTCTATACTCATTTTACAAATCTACGCCCCTTTCTTTTCCACATTTCAGTTAGAATCACACATCTATACTCGGTTTCACTAGTCTACGCCCGTTCTACAACCATATTTTGAATAGAACAACCTATCTATACTCGTTTCCACCATTCTACGTCTATTTTCACAATAGGTCGTTTAGAATCACCCACAAAAATTCGTATAACCATTTCCACGCCTATTTTATGCCATAATTCAATTATAATTACCTACCGAATACACATTTTTATCATTCTACGCGCATTTTATCCCATATTTCAGTTAGAATCCCTTATTGATGCTCGTTTTCCCCATTATACGAGCATTTTATACCTATTTTGGTTACAAATTATATTTGTATACTCGTTTTCACTAATCTATACCAATTTTTTTTACCATATTTCGGCTGGAATCGTGCCGTACGCTCGGTTTCACCAATCTCCGCCGAATTTACACCATAATTTGATTAGAAGCACCCATCTATACTCGTTTTCCCCATTCTACATCCATTTTCACCATAGTTTGTTTAGAATAACCCATCAATACTCGTATTCACCATTCCACGCACTGTACCATAATTCAATTATAATCACCCATCTAATACTCTTTTCATCATTGTACGCGCATTTATACCATATTTCAATTAGAATGACTCATTTATACTCGTTTTTACCGTTCTACGAGAATTTGACACCATTTTCAGTTAGAAATTATATTTCTATACTCGTTTCCACAAATCTACGCGATCTTTTACCATATTTCGGTTATAATCACGCATCTACACTCTTTTTCACCAATCTACTCCCACTTCACACCATATTTTATTAGAACCCCCTATATATACCCGTTTTCACCATTCTTAGCTTGCCAAAAGCATATTTCGGTTATAATCACCCACAAATACTCATTTTCACCATTACAGGCCTATTTATATCATATTTCAGTTATAGTTACCCATCTAATCATCGTTTGCATTATTGTATGCCCGTTTAGTACCATATTTCAACAAGAACCACACATTTATACTCATTTTTACCATTCTACGAGAATTTTAAACCTTACTTCGATTTGAAATTATATTTCTATATTCGTTTCCACGAATCTGCCACTTTTTAACTACGTTTCGGTTAGAATCACGCATCTACACTCGATTTTACCAATCGACCCTAATTCTACACCATATTTTGAATAGAACCACCTATCCATACTCGTTTTCACCATTCTACGTCCATTTTTACAATATATTAGTTACAATCACCCACCAAACTCGTTTTCACCAATCCACGCCTATTTGTACCATAATTCAATACAAATTGCCCGTTAATACTCATTTTCATCATTGTACTTGCATTTTATACCAAATTTCAACTAGAATCACACATTTATTTCTAAACTACATTTCTATACTCGTTTCTACAAATCTACGCCATTTTTTTTACCACATTTTGGTTAGAATCACGCATCTATACTCGATTTCACTAGTCTACGCCCATTCTACAGCATATTTTGAATAGAACAACCTATCTATACTCGTTTTCACCATTCTATGTCTATTTTCACTATAGGTCGTTTAGAACCACCCACAAAAACTCGTTTCACCATTCCACGTCTATTTTATGCCATAATTCAATTATACTTACCCACCGAATACATATTTTATCATTCTACGCGCATTTAATCCCATATTTCAGTTGGAATCACTTATTGATGCACGTTTCCGCCATTATACGATTATTTTATACCTTATTTTGGTTACAAATTATATTTCTATACTCGTTTTCGCTAATCTATCTTTTTTTACCATATTTCGGTTAGAATCACGCACGTGTGCTCGGTTTCACCAATCTTCGCCTAATTTACACCATATTTTGATTAGAACCACCCATCTATACTCGTTTTCACTATTGTACATCCATTTTCACCGAAGTTTGCTTAGAATCACCCATCAATACTCGTATTCACCATTCCACGCACTATACCATAATTCAATTATAATCACCCATCTAATACTCTTCTCCATCATTGTACGCACATTTTATACCATATTTCAATTAGAATGACTCATTTGTACTCGTTTTCACCGTTCTACGAGAATTTGACACCATTTTCAGTTACAAATTATATTTCAATACTCGTTTCCACAAATCTACGCAATTTTTTACCATATTTCGGTTATAATCACGTATCTACACTCTTTTTCACCAATCTACCCCCACTTCACACCATATTTTTATTAGAACCCCCTATATATACCCGGTTTCACCATTCTTAGCCTGCCAAAAGCATATTTCGGTCATAATCACCCACAAATACTCGTTTTCACCATTCTAGGCCTATTTTATATCATATTTCAGTTATAGTTACCCATCTAATCATCGTTTGCATCATTGTATGCTCGTTCGGTACCATATTTCAACAAGAACCACACATTTATACTCGTTTTTACGATTCTACGAGAATTTTAAACCTTACTTCAATTTGAAATTACATTTCTATACTAGTTTCCACAAATCTACGCCACTTTTTAACCACGTTTCGGTTAGAATCACGCATCTACACTTGATTTTACCAATCTATCCCAATTCTACACCATATTTCGAATAGAACCACCCATCTATACTCTTTTTCACCATTCTACGTCCATTTTTACAATATATAAGTTACAGTCACCAACCAAACTCGTTTTCACCATTCCACACCTACTTTGTACCATAATTCAATGCAAATTGCCCGTTAATACTCATTTTCATCACTGTACGCGCATTTTATACCAAATTTCAACTAGAATAACACATTTATTTCTAAATTACATTTTTATACTCGTTTCCACAAATCTACGCCACTTTTTTTACCACATTTCGGTTATAATCACGAGTCTACACTCGGTTTCACTAGTCTACGTCCGTTCTACACCATATTTTGAATAGAACAACTTATCTATACTTGTTTTCACCATTCTACGTCTATTTTCACTATAGGTCCTTTAGAATCACCCACAAAAACTCGTTTCACCATTCTACGCCTATTTTAAGCCAGAATTCAATTATAATTACCCACCGAATACGCATTTTTATCATTCTACGAGCATTTTATCCCATATTTCAGTTAAATCCCTTATTGATGTTCATTTTCACCATTATAGGAGCATTTTATACCTTATTTGGTTACAAATTATATTTCTATACTCTTCCATTTTCACCATAGTTTGCTTAGAATCACCTATCAATACTCGTCCTCACCATTCCACGCACTATACCACAATTCAATTATAATCACCCATCTAATACTCTTTTTCATCATTATACGCGCATTTTATACCATATTAAATTAGAATGACTCATTTATACTCATTTTCCACCGTTCTACGAGAATTTAACACCTTTTTTGTTACAAATTATATTTCTATACTCGTTTCCACAATCTACGCGATTTTTTTACCATATTTCGGTTATAATCTCGTATCTACACTCTTTTTCACCAATCTACCCCCACTTCACACCATATTTTGATTAGAACCAACTATATATACTCGTTTTCACCATTCTTAGCCTATCAAAAGCATATTTCGGTTATAAACACCCACAAATACTCGTTTTCACGATTCTAGGCCTATTTATATCATATTTCAGTTATAGTTACCCATCTAATACTCGTTTGCATCTTTGTATGCTCGTTCGGTACCATATTTCAACAAGGACTACACATTTATACTCATTTTTACCATTCTACGAGAATTTTAAACCTAACTTCGATTTGAAATTACATTTCTATACTCGTTTCCACAAATTTACGCCACTTTTTAACCACGTTTCGGTTAGAATCACGCTTATACACTCGATTTTACCAATCTACTCCAATTCTATACCATATTTCGAATAGAACCACCCATCTATACTCGTTTTCACCATTCTACGTCCATTTTTACAATATATCGGTTACATTCACCAACCAAACTCGTTTCACCATTCAACGCCTACTTTGTACCATAATTCAATGCAATTTGACCGTTAATACTCATTTTCATCACTGTACACGCATTTTATACCAAATTTCAACTAGAATCACACATATTTTTCTAAATTACATTTCTATACTCGTTTCCACAAACCTACGCCACTTTTTTTTACCATATTTCGGTTAGAATCACGCATCTACACTCGGTTTCACTTGTCGACGTCCGTTCTACACCATATTTTGAATAGAACAACCTATCTATACTCGTTTTCACCATTCTGCGTCCATTTTCACTATAGGTCGTTTAGAATCACCCACAAAAACTCATTTCACCAATCCACGCCTATTTTAAGCCATAATTCAATTATAATTACCTACCAAATACACATTTTTATCATTCTACGAGCATTTTATCCCATATTTCAGTTAGAATCCCTTATTGATGCTCGTTTGCACCATTATACGAGCATTCTATACCTTATTTTGGTTACAAATTATATTTCTATACTCATTTTACGTCTATTTTACCATAGTTTGCTTAGAATCACCCATCAATACTCGTATCACCATTCCATGCACTATACCACAATTCAATTATAATCAGCCATCTAATACTCTTCTTCATCATTGTACGCGCATTTTATACCATATTTTAATTAGAATGACTCATTTATACTCGTTTTCACCGTTCTACAAGAATTTGACCTTTTTTGGTTACAAATTATATTTCTATACTCGTTTCTACAAATCTGCGCTATTATTTTACCATATTTCGGTTATAATCACGCATCTACACTCTTTTTCACCAATCTACCCCCACTTCACACCAATCTATACTCGTTTTCACCATTCTAGTTTACCAAAAGCATATTTCGGTTATAATCACCCACGAATACACGTTTTCACCAGTCTAGGCCTATTTTATATAATATTTCAGTTATAGTTACCCATCTAATACTCGTTTGCACCATTATATGCTCGTTCGGTACTATATTTCAACAAGAGCCACACATTTATACTCGTTTTTACCATAATACAAGAATTTAAACCTTACTTCGATTTGAAATTATATTTCTATACTCGTTTCCACAAATTTATGCCATTTTTAACCATATTTCGGTTAGAATCACGCATCTACACTCGATTTTACTAATCTATCCCAATTCTACACCATATTCGAATAGAACCACCCATCTATACTCGTTTTCTCCATTCCACGTCCATTTCTACAATATATCGGTTACAATCACCAACCAAACTCGTTTTCTCCATTCTACGCCTACTTTGTACCATAATTCAATGCAAATTGAACCGTTAATACTCATTTTCATCACTGTACTCGCATTTTATACCAAATTTCAACTAGAATCACACATTTATTTCTAAATTATATTTCTATACTCGTTTCCACAAATCTACGTCACTTTTTTTACCATATTTCGATTAGAATCACGCATCTACACTCGGTTTCACTAGTCTATGTTCGTTCTATACCATATTTTGAATATAATAACCTATCTATACTCGTTTTCACCATTCTACGTCCATTTTCACTATAGGTCGTTTAGAATCACCCACAAAAACTTGTTTCACCATTCCATGCCTATTTTAAGCCATAATTCAATTATAATTGCCCACTGAATACACATTTTTTATCATTCTAAGCGCATTTTATTCCCTATTTCAGTTAGAATCCCTTATTGATGCTCGTTTTCACCATTATACGAGCATTTTATACCTTATTTTGGTTATAAATTATATTTCTATACTCATTTACGTCCATTTTTATCATAGTTTGCATAGAATCACCCATCAATACTCGTATTCACTATTCCACGTACTATACCATAATTCAATTATAATCACCCATCTAATACTCTTCTTCATCATTGTACGTGCATTTTATACCATATTTCAATTAGAATGACTCATTATACTCGTTTTCACCGTTCTACGAGAATTTGACCTTTTTCGGTTACAAATTATATTTCTATACTCGTTTCCATAAATCTACGCGATTTTTTTTCCATATTTCAGTTATAATCACGCATCTACACTATTTTTCACCAATCTACCCCCACTTCACACCAAATTTCGATAAGAACCACCTATCTATACTCGTTTTCACCATTCTTAGCCTACCAAAAGCATATTTCGGTTATAATCACCCACAAATACTCGTTTTCACCATTCTAGGCCTATTTTATATCATATTTCAGTTATAGTTACCCATCTAATACTCGTTTGCATCTTTGTATGCTCGTCGGTACCATATTTCAACAAGAGCCACACATTTATACTCGTTTTTACCATTCTATGAGAATTTTAAACCTTACTTCGATTTGAAATTAAATTTCTATACTCGTTTCCACAAATTTATGCCACTTTTTAACTATGTTTCGGTTAGAATCACGCATCTACACTCGATTTTACCAATCTACCCCAATTCTACACCATATTTCGAATAGAACCACCCATCTGTACTCATTTTCACCATTCTACGTCCATTTCTACAATATATCGGTTACAATCTGTCACGCCCCAGAACCAGAATACTGGAGAGCGGGGACGGACACAGCCAGCTACGTATAATGAAATGGAATCCATCTCACTATACGGTCACGGCTGTCTAGAAATATGAGGGTTTATCTACAAGCCATCAGTCTCTTAAGGTCATAAATTATCCTATTGTCTCAATCACAACCAACTAATAATAGTCACAAGATATCAGATCACCAAATATACAATTGTAAGGCGTCCCAAACATTACATATCCAGATGATCATGAAGCTAGTCGTACAAAATATAAGGACTAGCAAGAGTTAAGTCATACATGATCAACCTCGAGTTGCCAATCATGATTACAGCCCGTAGGCAGACAGTAAATAAAGTTGCAAACGAGCTAACACTTGCTCGGCGGCTAAACGCCTCAAAAGAATATTTTTACAATAAGGTGGGCAAGACAAAAAGAAAACCCACTCTTGGCCCGGGTTCCGTCTAGTTGTCACCATCGGGCTGGAAAACAGGTAGATCCTTTGCTGCTGCTCCGGTATCTGGTCATACAAAACCAGCTGGGTCAGACCCCAGAAAGAGCAAGTGCCACAAAGGAGGCCACAAAATAAGAACCAAAGCCAGCAATTAGCACAATAATATAAGATAATAAAGACAGGAATTAAGGAAAAACATAACAGGTGATATACGATGAGATAACCATGGGACTATTCAGATAACCAGGTTACAACCCGTAAACCAAACAAGGACCGGGGTTGTAACCCTTCGTCTGAACGGAACTTGGATTCTCCCACCATTTATCGGCAAGATATAAAAAAATCATGACAGGTAGTAATTCTTATGCAGGAATCAAGACAAGACTAGACAGGTTATTCTCATACAATCAACCACGGCCAAGCAATAAGTACGGCTTGCTACTTTAACTAACTAAGGTTATCACGAGCCTAGTTACTAACAAGATGCAGTGAGAATTCCAAGTCCTGTTATCTGTTTGTTACTACCTGAGTGATCCCAGCAAGAAAAGGAAAAGATAGCAGGATATAGTAGACACACTGTAGTAAGATACATGTGTCCTAAGGTACCACACTCGACGGCGGGCTGGAAGTACGCTCATCTCGACGGATAGCAATAAATCCCAAGTATATATATATAAGGCCGGGACCAAAGGGGCAACGGGTAACTGGAAAATTCTCCATGAACTATTTGATTAATCTAGTCATTAATTCTAGCCATATTCAGTATGAATCCCTGACCGTGGAAACCAGGAATTCATGTCCTAGACATGATGCAAGACAAGACATGTTCATTTGTACAAACACATTCACCCACGGTGTCCAGGCCATTTATTCTTGTCAAGTCGTGTTAGCCGTCGCAACAGCATTAAGTTATCAAGTCATGTTGCAAGTCAAGTCAAGTCAAGTCAAGTCAAGTCAAGAGTGCGCCGCCACGGGCCACTATCAAGTTATCAAGATAAATCATGTCAGGGTACTTGTCAGGAGTGCGCCACGACGGGCCACTATCAAGTCAGGTTGGTCATGTCAGGAGTGCACCACTACGGGTCACTGTCGTGTTATGCTAGTTCCTTGTCATACCATGCCATGTACAATAGTCATTCCAAACATATTAAGTAAAATCAAGTTCATGACAAAAGGCGTAAGGATATAAAATGGGCGTAAAATATCTAATAAAATATCAATATACAGGGCTATAGAAGAGCCAAGCTTAAAGAAATAAAACCAAAACTCCAAGAGCCAATGGCTTGCGCAAGGGAGGTCAGGGGTTGGATTGCGCAGGGTGTCAGCTGCGCAGGATGCCAAGTGCGCAGAGGCAGATGGTGCATGGGTCAGATTACGCATGTACAGACTGCGCAGGAGTGGATTGCGCAGGGGTAAATTGCGCAGGGTCCAAGTTGAGCTGGGTTAGATTACGCGGGAGCCAACTGCGCATGAGCAGACTGCGCAAGTGCAGACTGCGCAAGAGTAGACTGCGCAAGAGCAGACAGCGCAAGAGCAGATTACGCAAGAGCAGACTGGGCAAGAGTCCCTGCGCGCTGGGGTTGAGCGCAGTTCACCATGGGGCAAGCTGCGCGGTCGGCGCTGCGCTAAAGAGCACAGGCCGAGAGGAGGATGCGCAGTCCAGCACTGCGCTAAAGAGCGCAGGCTGCAGTCTACTACTCCAGGCCGAGAAGAACACCAAGAACACCAAGAATTCAAATTTTTATATCTTTGTCAAATCAAAGCCAAATCTAGATTTTCAAAGTTCTAACTTGAGTAAAATTGAATTCTCTTCCACATGGAAGCATCAAAACCCACAAAAATCCAACCAAAATAGATCAAAACCATGTAAATCCGAAAATAGTTAAAACCTAGATCTAGAACAATGGAGACTCCAAATCACAAAATGCCAAGCACTAATGTTGATCATCATAGCCTAATCTAGCTAATGAACAAATAAAATGTGGTTCTCATGTGATGGCAAGGTGCACTTGCCTATGGGTGTTGGTGTTGTGTAGAGGAAGAGGAAGAATAATTAATGGAGGAAAGTAATGAAGAGAGAGAGTGTTAGGTGGCGATTTTAATGGCGGAGGATAAGTTGAGTGTAGGGTGGAGGATAAGCTAAGGTGCTCCAATGCAAAATAAACCAAACAAAACCAACCTTCTCCACAACATAAAACCAAGCCAGGTAAAACCCAATTACGAGAAATCCAAAATCCGTAAGTCAAGTCAATTACAAGTACAGGCCAAAATCCGAAAAAATAAAATACATGTCCGAAATACGTATACGCCTGATAAAATACTTATTCCGAATATGGGTGTTACACAATCACCAACCAAACTCGTTTTCACCATTCCACGCCTACTTTGTACCATAATTCAATGCAAATTAAACCGTTAATACTCATTTTCATCACTGTACTCGCATTTTATACCAAATTTCAACTAGAATCACACATTTATTTCTAAATTACATTTCTATACTCGTTTCCACAAATCTACGTCACTTTTTTTACCACATTTCGGTTAGAATCACGTATCTATACTCGGTTTCACTGGTCGACATGCGTTTACACAATATTTTGAATAGAACAACCTATCTATACTCGTTTTACCATTCTACGTCCATTTTCACTATATGTCCTTTAGAATCACCCACAATAACTTATTTTACCATTCTATGCCTATTTTAAGCCATAACTCAATTATAATTACCCACTGAATACACATTTTTATCATTCTACGCGTATTTTGTCCCATATTCAGTTAGAATCCCTTATTGATGTTCGTTTTCACCATTGTAGGAGCATTTTATACCTTATTTTGGTAACCAATTATATCTCTATACTCATTTTACGTCCATTTTCACCATAGTTTTCTTAGAATCACCCATCAATACTCGTATTCACCATTCTACGCACTATACCACAATTCAATTATAATCGGCCATCTAATACTCTTCTTCATCATTGTATGCGCATTTTATACCATATTTCAATTAGAATGACTCATTTATACTCGTTTTCACTGTTCTACGAGAATTTGACCTTTTTTGGTTACAAATTATATTTCGATACTCGTTTCCACAAATCTACGCAATTTTTTTACCATATTTCGGTTATAATCACGCATCTACACTCTTTTTCATCAATCTACCCCCATTGCACACCAATATATACTCGTTTTCACCATTCTTAGTCTACCAAAAGCATATTTCGGTTATTATCACCCGCAAATACTCGTTTTCACCATTCTAGGCCTATTTTATACCATATTTTAGTTATAGTTACCCATCTAATACTCGTTTGCATCTTTGTATGCTCGTTCGGTACCATATTTCAACAAGAACCACACATTAATACTCATTTTTACCATTCTACGATAATTTTAAACCTTTCTTCGATTTGAAATTACATTTCTATACTCGTTTCCACAAATCTACGCCAACTTTTAACCACGTTTCGGTTAGAATCACGCATCTACACTAGATTTTACCAATCTACCCCAATTCTACACAATATTTTGAATATAACCACCCATCTATACTCGTTTTTACCTTTCTACGTCCATTTTTACAATATATCAGTTACAATCACGCACCAAACTCGTTTTCAGCATTCTACGCCTACTTTGTACCATAATTCAATGTAAATGGGCCGTTAATACTCATTTTCATCACTGTACTCGCATTTTATACCAAATCTCAACTAGAATCACACATTTATTTCTAAATTATATTTCTATACTCGTTTCCACAAATCTATGCCACTTTTTTACAATATTTCGGTTAGAATCACGCATCTACACTCGGTTTCACTAGTCTACGTCCGTTCTACACCATATTTTGAATAGAATAACCTATCTATACTCGTTTTCACCATTCTACGTCCATTTTCACTATAGGTCATTTAGAATCACCTACAAAAACTCGTTTTTATCATTCCACGCCTATTTTAAGCCATAACTCAATTATAATTACCCACCGAATACGCATTTTTATCATTCTACGCGCATTTTATCCCATATTTCAGTTAGAATCCCTTATTGATGTTCGTTTTCACCATTGTAGGAGCATTTTATACCTTATTTTGGTTTCAAATTATATTTCTATACGCATTTTCACTAATCTATGCCACTTTTTTGCCATATTTTCGTTAGAATCACGCTCGTACACTCGGTTTCACCAATCTACACCTAATTTACACAATATTTTGATTAGAACCACCCATCTATCCTCGTTTTCACCATTCTACATCCATTTTCACCATAGTTTTCTTAGAATCACCCATCAATACTCGTATTCACCATTCCACGTACTATACCACAATTCAATTATAATCACCCATCTAATACTCTTCTTCATCTACGCGCATTTTATACCATTCAATTAGAATAACTCATTCATACTCATTTTTACCGTTCTACGAGAATTTGACACCATTTTCGGTTATAAATTATATTTCTATACTCGTTTCATAAATCTACGGATTTTTTTACCATATTTCGGTTATAATCACGCATCTACACTCTTTTTCACCAATCTACCCCCACGTCACACCATATTTCGATTAGAACCACCTATCTATACACGTTTTCACCATTCTTAGCCTACCAAAAGTATATTTTGGTTATAATCACCCGCAAATACTCGTTTTCACAATTCTAGGCCTATTTTATATCATATTTCAGTTATTGTTACCCATCTAATACTCGTTTGCATCTTTGTATGCTCGTTCGGTACCATATTTCAACAAAAACCACACATTTATACTAGTTTTTACCATTCTACGAGAATTTTAAACCTTACTTCGATTTGAAATTACATTTCTATACTCGTTTCCACAAATCTATGCCACTTTTTAACTATGTTTTGGTTAGAATCACGCATCTACACTCGATTTTACCAATCTACCCCAATTCTACACCATATATCGAATAGAACCACCCATCTATACTCGTTTTCACCATTCTACGTCCATTTTTATAATATATCAGTTACAATCACCCACTAAACTCGTTTCCACCATTCCACGCCTACTTTGTACCATAATTCAATGCAAATTGACCGTTAATACTCATTTTCATCACTGTACTCGCATTTTATACCAAATTTCAACGAGAATCACACATTTATTTCTAAATTACATTTCTATACTTGTTTCCACAAATCTATGCCACTTTTTTTTATCGCATATCGGTTAGAATCACGCATCTACACTCGATTTCACTAGTCTACGTCCGTTCTACACCATATTTTGAATAGAACAACCTATCTATACTAGTTTTCACCATTCTACGTCCATTTTCACTATAGGTCATTTAGAATCACCCACAAAAACTCGTTTTACCATTCCAAGCCTATTTTAAGCCATAATTCAATTATAATTACCCATCGAATACACATTTTTATCATTCTACGCACATTTTATCCCATATTTCAGTTAGAATCCCTTATTGATGCTCGTTTTCACCATTATACGAGCATTTTATACCTTATTTTGGTTACAAATTATATTTCTATACTCATTTTACGTCCATTTTTACCATAGTTTGCTTAGAATCACCCATAAATACTCATATTCACCATTCCACGCACTATACCATAATTCAATTATAATCACCCATCTAATACTCTTCTACATCATTGTACGCATATTTTATACCATATTTCCAATTATAATGACACATTTATACTCGTTTTCACTGTTCTATGAGAATTTGACCTTTTCGGTTACAAATTATATTTCTATACTCGTTCCCACAAATATAAGCAATTTTTTTTGCCATATTTCGGTTATAATCACTCATCTACACTCTTTTTCCACAATCTACCCCCACTTCACACCATATTTCGATTAGAACCACCTATCTATACTCATTTCACCATTCTTAGCCTACCAAAAGCATATTTTGGTTATAATCACCCACAAATACTCGTTTTCACCATTCTAGGCCTATTTTATATCATATTTCAGTTATAGTTACTCATCTAATACTCGTTTGCATCATTATATGCTCGTTCGGTACCATATTTCAACAAGAACCACACATTTATACTCGTTTTTACCATTCTACGAGAATTTTAAACCTTACTTCGATTTGAAATTACATTTCTAAACTCGTTTCCACAAATCTACGCCACTTTTTAACCACGTTTCGGTTAGAATCAGACATCTACACCCGATTTTACCAATCTACCCCAATTATACACCATATTTCGAATAGAACCACCCATCTATACTCGTTTTCACCATTCTACGTCCATTTTTACAATATATCAGTTACAATCACCCACCAAACTCATTTTCACCATTCCACGCTCCATTGTACCTAATTCAATGCAAATTGCCCGTTAATACTCACTTTCATCATTGTACTCGCATTTTATACCAAATTTCAACTAGAATCACACATTTATTTCTAAATTATATTTCTGTACTCGTTTCCACAAATCTACGCCACTTTTTATTACCATATTTCGGTTAGAATCACGCATCTATACTCGGTTTCACTAGTCTACGCCCGTTCTACACCATATTTTGAATAGAACAACCTATCTATACTCGTTTTCACCATTCTACGTCTATTTATACTATAGGTCGTTTAGAAACACCCACAAAAACTCGTTTCACCATTCTACGCCTATTTTATGCCATAATTCAATTATAATTACCCATCGAATACACATTTTTATTATTCTACGCACATTTTATCCCATATTTCAGTTAGAATCCCTTATTGATGCTCGTTTTCATCATTATACGAGCATTTTATACCTTATTTTGGTTACAAATTATATTTCTATACTCGTTTTCGCTAATCTATACCACTTTTTTACCATATTTCGGATAGAATCACGCACGTACACTCGGTTTCACCAATCTACACCTAATTTACACCATATTTTGATTAGAACCACCCATCTATACTCGTTTTTACCATTCTACGTCTATTTTTACCATAGTTTGCTTAGAATCACCCATCAATACTCGTATTCACTATTCCACGTACTATACCATAATTCAATTATAATCACCCATCTAATACTCTTCTTCATCATTGTACGTGTCTTTTATACAATATTCAATTAGAATGACTCATTTATACTCGTTTTCACCGTTCTACGAGAATTTGACACCTTTTTCAGTTACAAATTATATTTCTATACTCGGTTTCCACAAATCTACGCGATTTTTTTACTATATTTCGGTTATAATCAGGCATCTACACTCTTTTTCACCAATCTACCCCCACTTTATACTATATTTCGATTAGAACCACCTATCTATACGCCTTTTCACCATTCTTATCCTACCAAAAGCATATTTCGGTTATAATCACCCACAAATACTCGTTTTCATCATTCTAGGCCTATTTTATATCATATTTCAGTTATCGTTACCCATTTAATACTCGTTTGCATCATTGTATGCTCGTTCGGTACCGTATTTCAACAAGAACCACACATTTATACTCGTTTTTACCATTCTTCGATAATTTTAAACCTTACTTCGATTTGAAATTACATTTCTATACTCGTTACCACAAATCGATGCCACTTTTTAACTACGTTTCGGTTAGAATCACGCATCTACACTTGATTTTACCAATCTACCCCAATTCTATACCATATTTCGAATAGAACCACCCATCTATACTCGTTTTCACCATTCTATATCCATTTTTACAATATATCAGTTACAATCACCCACCATACTCGTTTTAAACCATTCCATGCCTACTTTGTACCATAATTCAATGCAAATTGACCGTTAATACTCATTTTTGTCACTGTACTCGCATTTTATACCAAATTTCCACTAGAATCACACATTTATTTCTAATATACATTTCTGTATACTCGTTTCCACATATCTACGTCTCTTTTTTTACCACATTTCGGTTAGAATCACGCATCTTTATTCGGTTTCTCTAGTCTACGTCCGTTCTACACCATATTTTGAATAGAACAACCTATCTATACTCGTTTTCACCATTCTACGTCTATTTTGACTATAAGTCGTTTAGAATCACCCACAAAAACTCGTTTAAACCATACCATGCCTACTTTATGCCATAATTCAATTATAATTACCCATCGAATACATATTTTTATCATTCTACGCGCATTTTATCCCATATTTCAGTTAGCATCCCTTATTGATGCTCATTTTCACCATTATACGAGCATTTTATACCCTATTTTGGTTTCAAATTATATTTATATACTCGTTTTCGCCATTCTATGCCACTTTTTTAACATATTTCGGTTAGAATCACGCCCGTGCACTCGGTTTTACCAATCTACGTCTAATTTACACCATATTTTGATTAGAACCACCCATCTATACTCGTTTTTTACCATTCTACGTCCGTTTTCACCATAGTTTGCTTAGAATCACCCATCAATACTCGTATTAACCATTCCACGCACTATACCACAATTCAATTATAATTACCCATCTAACACTCTTCTTCATCATTGTATGCGTCTTTTATGCCATATTTCAATTAAAATGACTCATTTATACTCGTTTTCAACGTTCTACGAGAATTTGACCTTTTTCGTTTACAAAGTATATTTCTATACTCGTTTTCACTAATCTATGTAATTTTTTTACCATATTTCGGTTATAATCACGCATCTACACTCTTTTTCCCCAATCTACCCCCACTTCACAACATATTTCAATTAGAATGACTCATTTATACTCGTTTTTACCGTTCTACGAGAATTTGACCTTTTTCGGTTACAAATTATATTTCTATACTCGTTTCCACAAATCTATGCAATTTTTTTGACCATATTTCGGTTATAATAATGCATCTACACTCTTTTTCCCCAATCTAATCCCAATTCATACCATATTTCGATTAGAACCACCTATCTATACTTGTTATCACCATTCTTAGCCTACCAAAAGCATATTTCGGTTATAATCACCCACAAATAATCGTTTTCACCATTCTAGGCCTATTTTATATCATATTTCAATTATAGTTACCCATCTAATACTCGTTTGCATCATTGTATGCTCGTTCGGTACCATATTTCAACAAGAACCACACATTTATACTCGTTTTTACCATTCTACGAGGATTTTAAACCTTACTTCGATTTGAAATTACATTTCTATCCTCGTTTCCACAAATCTACGCCACTTTTTTTACCACATTTCGGTTAGAATCACGCATCTATACTCTGTTTCACTAGTCTACGTCCGTTCTACACCATATTTTGAATAGAACAACCTATCTATACTCGTTTTCACCATTCTACGTCGATTTTCACTATAGGTCTTTAGAATCACCCACAAAAACTCTTTTCACCATTCTACACCTATTGTATACCATGATTCAATTATAATTATCCAGCGAATACACATTTTTATCATTCTACGCCAATTTTATCCCATATTTCAGTTAGAATCCCTTATTGATGCTCGTTTTCACCATTAGCATTTTATACCTTATTTTGGTTACAAATTATATTTCTATACTCGTTTTCGCTAATCTATGCCACTTTTGTTTTTATCATATTTCGGTTAGAATCACGCACTTACACTCGATTTCACCAATCTACGCCTAATTTATACCATATTTTGATTGGAACCACTCATCTATACTTGTTTTCACCATTCTACGTCCATTTTTAACATAGTTTGCTTAGAATCACCCATCAATACCCGTATTCACCATTCCACGCACTATACCATAATTCAATTATAATCACCCATCTAATACTCTTCTTCATCATTGTACGCGTTTTTTATACCATATTTCAATTAGAATGACTCATTTATATTCGTTTTCACCGTTCTACGAGAATTTGACACCTTTTTCGGTTATAAATTATATTTCTACACTCATTTCCACAAATCTACGTAATTTTTTTACCATATTTTGGTTATAATCATGCATCTACACTCTTTTTCACCAATCTACCCCCACTTTACACCATATTTCGATTAGAACTACCTATCTATACTCGTTTTCACCATTCTTAGCCTACCAAAAGCATATTTCGGTTATAATCACCCACAAATACTCGTTTTCACCATTCTAGGCCTATTTTATATCATATTTCAGTTATAGTTACCCATTTAATACTCGTTTGCATCATTGTATGCTCGTTCGGTACCATATTTCAACAAGAACCACACATTTATACTCATTTTTATCATTCTACGATAATTTTAAACCTTACTTCGATTTGAAATTACATTTCTATACTCGTTACCACAAATCTATACCACTTTTTAACCACGTTTCGGTTAGAATCACGCATCTACACTCGATTTTACCAATCTACCCCAATTCTACACCATATTTCGAATAGAACCACCCATCTATACTCGTTTTCACCATTCTACGTCTATTTTTTCAATATATCAGTTACAATCACCCACCAAACTCGTTTTCACCATTCCACGCCTACTTTGTACCATAATTCAATGCAAATTGACCGTTAATACTCATTTTCATCACTGTACTCGCATTTTATACCAAATTTCAACTAGAATCACACATTTATTTCTAAATTACATTTCTATACTTGTTTCCACAAATCTGTGCCACTTTTTTTTATCGCATATCGGTTAGAATCACGCATCTACACTCGATTTCACTAGTCTACGTCCGTTCTACACCATATTTTGAATAGAACAACCTATCTATACTAGTTTTCACCATTCTACGTCCATTTTCACTATAGGTCGTTTAGAATCACCCACAAAAACTCGTTTTACCATTCCACGCCTATTTTAAGCCATAATTCAATTATAATTACCCATCGAATACACATTTTTATCATTCTACGCGCATTTTATCCCATATTTCAGTTAGAATCCCTTATTGATGCTCCTTTTCACCATTATACGAGCATTTTATACCTTATTTTGATTAAAAATTATATTTCTATACTCATTTTACGTCTATTTTTACCATAGTTTGCTTAGAATCACCCATCAATACTCGTATTCACCATTCCATGCACTATACCATAATTCAATTATAATCACCCATCTAATACTCTTCTACATCATTGTACGCGCATTTTATACCATATTTCCAATTACGATGACACATTTATACTCGTTTTCACTGTTCTATGAGAATTTGACCTTTTCGATTACAAATTATATTTCTATACTCGTTTCCACAAATATAAGCAATTTTTTTTGCCATATTTCGGTTATAATCACGCATCTACACTCTTTTTCCCCAATCTACCCCCACTTCACACCATATTTCGATTAGAACCACCTATATATACTCGTTTCACCATTCTTAGCCTACCAAAAGCATATTTTGGTTATAATCACCCACAAATACTCCTTTTCACCATTCTAGGCCTATTTCATATCATATTTTAGTTATAGTTACCCATCTAATACTCGTTTGCATCATTATATGCTCGTTCGGTACCATATTTCAATAAGAACCACACATTTATACTCGTTTTTACCATTCTACGAGAATTTTAAACCTTACTTCGATTTGAAATTACATTTCTAAACTCGTTTCCACAAATCTACGCCACTTTTTAACCACGTTTCGGTTAGAATCAGACATCTACACTCGATTTTACCAATCTACCCCAATTATACACCATATTTCTAATAGAACCACCCATCTATACTCGTTTTCACCACTCTACGTCCATTTTTACAATATATCAGTTACTATCACCCACCAAACTCGTTTTCACCATTCTACGCTCCTTTGTACCTAATTCAATGCAAATTGTTCGTTAATACTCTCTTTCATCATTGTACTCGCATTTTATACCAAATTTCAACTAGAATCACACATTTACTTCTAATATACATTTCTGTATACTCATTTCAACATATCTACGCTACTTTTTTTTTTACCACATTTTGGTTAGAATCATGCATCTATATTCGGTTTCACTAGTCTACGTCCGTTCTACACCATATTTTGAATAGAACAACCTATCTATACTCGTTTTCACCATTCTACGTCTATTTTGACTATAGGTCGTTTAGAATCACCCACAAAAACTCGTTTAACCATTTTACGCCTATTTTATGCCATAATTCAATTATAATTACCCATCGAATATACATTTTTATCATTCTACGCGCATTTTATCCCATATTTCAGTTAGCATCCCTTATTGATGCTCATTTTCACCATTACACGAGCATTTTATACCTTATTTTGGTTTCAAATTATATTTCTATACTCGTTTTCGCTAATCTATGCCACTTTTTTTAACATATTTCGGTTGGAATCACGCCCGTACACTCGGTTTTACCAATCTACGTCTAATTTACACCATATTTTGATTAGAACCACCCATCTATACTCGTTTTTACCATTCTACGTCCGTTTTTACCATAGTTTGCTTAGAATCACCCATCAATACTCGTATTAACCATTCCACGCACTATACCACAATTCAATTATAATCACCCATCTAACACTCTTCTTCATCATTGTATTCGTCTTTTATACCATATTTCAATTAGAATGACTCATTTATACTCGTTTTCAACGTTCTACGAGAATTTGATCTTTTTCGTTTACAAATTATATTTCTATACTCGTTTCCACTAGTCGATGCAATTTTTTTTACCATATTTCGGTTATAATCACGCATCTACACTCTTTTTCCCCAATCTACCCCCACTTCACACCATATTTCAATTAGAATGACTCATTTATACTCGTTTTCACCGTTCTACGAAAATTTGACCTTTTTCGGTTACAAATTATATTTCTATACTCGTTTCCACAAATCTATGCAATTTTTTTGACCATATTTCGGTTATAATAACGCATCTACACTTTTTTTCCCCAATCTAACCCCAATTCACACCATATTTCGATTAGAACCACGTATCTATACTTGTTATCACCATTCTTGGCCTACCAAAAGCATATTTCGGTTATAATCACCCACAAATAATCGTTTTCACCATTCTAGGCCTATTTTATATCATATTTCAATTATAGTTACCCATCTAATACTCGTTTGCATCATTGTATGCTCGTTCGGTACCATATTTCAACAAAAACCACACATTTATACTCGTTTTTACCATCCTACGAGAATTTTAAACCTTACTTCGATTTAAAATTACATTTCTATACTCGTTTCCACAAATCTACGCCACCTTTTTTTACCATATTTCGGTTAGAATCACGCATCTATACTCTATTTCACTAGTCTACGTCCGTTCTACACCATATTTTGAATAAAACAACCTATCTATACTCGTTTTCACCATTCTACGTCGATTTTCACTATAGGTCTTTAGAATCACCCACAAAAACTCGTTTCACCATTCCACACCTATTTTATACCATGATTCAGTTATAATTATCCAGCGAATACACATTTTTATCATTCTACGTCAATTTTATCGCATATTTCAGTTAGAATCCCTTATTGATGCTCGTTTTCACCATTATACGAGCATTTTATACATTATTTTGGTTACAGATTATATTTCTATACTCGTTTTTGCTATTCTATGCCACTTTTGTTTTTACCATATTTTGGTTAGAATCACGCACTTACACTCGGTTTCACCAATCTACGCCTAATTTACACCATATTTTGATTAGAACCACCCATCTATACTCGTTTTCACCATTCTACGTCCATTTTCAACATAGTTTGCTTAGAATCACCCATCAATACTCGCATTCACCATTCCACGCACTATACCACAATTCAGTTATACTCACCCATCTAATACTCTTCTTCATTATTGTACGCATCTTTTATACCATATTTCAATTAGAATAGCTCATTTATACTCGTTTTCACCGTTCTACGAGAATTTGACACCCTTTTCGGTTACAAATTATATTTCTACACTCATTTACACAAATCTATGCGATTTTTTTTTACCATATTTTGGTTATAATCGTGCATCTATACTCTTTTTCACCAATCTACCCCCACTTTACACCATATTTCGATTAGAACCACCTATCTATACTCGTTTTCACCATTCTTAGCCTACCAAAAGCATATTTCGGTTATAATCATCCACAAATACTCATTTTCACCATTCTAGGCCTATTTTATATCATATTTCAATTATAGTTACCCATTTAATACCCGTTTGCATCATTGTATGCTCGTTCGGTAACATATTTCAACAAGAACCACACATTTATACTCGTTTTTACCATTCTACGATAATTTTAAACCTTACTTCGATTTGAAATTACATTTCTATACTCGTTACCACAAATCTACACTCGATTAGAATCACGCATCTACACTCGATTTTACCAATCTACCCCAATTCTACACCATATTTCGAATAGAACCACCCATCTATACTCGTTTTCACCATTCTACGTCCATTTTTACAATATATCAGTTACAATCACCCACCAAACTCGTTTTCACCATTCTACGCCTACTTTGTACCATAATTCAATGCAAATTGACCGTTAATACTCATTTTCGTCACTGTACTCGCATTTTATACCAAATTTCCACTAGAATCACACATTTATTTTTAATATACATTTCTGTATACTCGTTTCCACATATCTACGCCACTTTTTTTACCACATTTCGGTTAGAATCACGCATCTATACTCGGTTTCACTAGTCTACGTCCGTTCTACACCATATTTTGAATAGAACAACCTATCTATATTCGTTTTCACCATTCTACGTCGATTTTCACTGTAGGTCATTTAGAATCACCCATAAAAACTCGTTTCACCATTTACGCCTATTTTATGCCATAATTCAATTATAATTACCCACCGAATACACAGTTTTACCATTCTACGTGCATTTTATCCCATATTTCAGTTAGCATCCCTTATTGATGCTTGTTTTCACCATTATAAGAGTATTTTATACCCTATTTTGGTTACAAATTATATTTCTATACTCATTTTCGCTAATCTATGCAACTTTTTTAACACATTTTGGTTAGAATTACGCACGTACACTCGGTTTCATCAATCTACGTCTAATTTACACCATATTTTGATTAGAACCACCCATCCATACTCGTTTTCACTATTCTACGTCCATTTTTACCATAGTTTGCTTAGAATCACCCATCAATACTCGTATTAACCATTCCACGCACTATACCACAATTCAATTATAATCACCCATCTAACACTCTTCTTCATCATTATAAACGCCTTTTATACCATATTTCATTTAGAATGACTCATTTATTCTCGTTTTCACCGTTCTACGAGAATTTGACCTTTTTCAGTTACAAATTATATTTCTATACTCGTTTCCACTAATCTACGCAATTTTTTTACTATATTTCGGTTATAATCATGCATCTACACTCTTTTTCCCCAATCTACCCCCATTTCACACCATATTTCAATTAGAATGACTCATTTATACTCGTTTTTACCGTTCTACGAGAATTTGACCTTTTTCGGTTACAAATTATATTTCTATACTTGTTTCCACAAATCTACGCAATTTTTTAACCATATTTCGGTTATAATCACGCATCTACACTCTTTTTCCCCAATCTACCCCCACTTCACACCATATTTCGATTAGAACCACTTTTTAACCACGTTGCGGTTAGAATCGTGCATCTACACTCGATTTTATCAATCTACCCCAATTCTAAACCATATTTCGAATAGAACCACCCATCTGTACTCGTTTTTACCATTCTACGTCCATTTTTACAGTATATCAGTTACAATCACCCACCAAACTCGTTTTCACCATTCCACGCCTCCTTTGTACCATAATTCAATGCAAATTGACCGTTAGTACTCATTTTCATCATTGTACTCGCATTTTATACCAAATTTTAACTTGAATCACACATTTATTTCTAAATTACATTTCTGTACTCGTTTCCACAAATCTATGCCACTTTTTTTTACCACATTTCGGTTAGAATCACGAATCTATACTCGGTTTCACTAGTCTACGCCCATTCTACCCCATATTTTGAATAGAACAAACCATCTATACTCATTTTCACCATTCTACGTCTATTTTCACTACATGTCGTTTAGAATCACCCACAAAAACTCGTTTCACCATTCCACGCCTATTTTATGCCGTAATTCAATTATAATTACCCATCGAATACACATTTTTATCATTCTACGCGCATTTTATCCCATATTTCAGTTATAATCCCTTATTGATGCTCGTTTTCACCATTATACGAGCATTTTATACCTTATTTTGGTTACAAATTATATTTCTATACTCGTTTTCGCTAATCTATGCCAATTTTTTTTTCCATATTTCGGTTAGAATCACGCACGTACACTCGGTTTCACCAATCTACGCCTAATTTATACCATATTTTGATTAGAACCACCCATCTATACACGTTTTCACCATTCTACGTCCATTTTTACCATAGTTTGCTTAGAATCACCCATCAATACTCGTATTCACCATTCTACGCACTATACCACAATTCAATCATAATCACCCATCTAATACTCTTCTCCATCATTGTACACGCATTTTATACATATTTTAATTAGAATGACTCATTTATACTCATTTCCACAAATCTACGCGATTTGTTTTACCATATTTCGGCTATAATCACGCATCTACGCTCTATTTCACTAATCTACCCACACTTCACACCAAAATTCGATTTGAACCACCTATCTATACTCGTCTTCACCATTCTTAGCCTACCAAAAGCATATTTCGGTTATAATCACCCACAAATACTCATTTTCACTATTCTAGGCCTATTTTATATCATATTTTAGTTATAATTACTCATCTAATACTTGTTTGCATCAATGTATGCTCGTTCAGTACCATATTTCAACAAGAACCACACATTTATACTCGTTTTTACCATTCTACGAGAATTTTAAACCTTACTTCGATTTGAAATTATATTTCTATACTCTGTAGAAGCATGGAAAATATCAGAATAATGGTCCATGCGGCTCCGGATACGAAGCCCATGCGGCTCATATGGGAGCTGTCTTACACGGTTCAAAGGAAGACTCTCAGTCTCATGCGGCTCGCGAGTGTATGCGGTTCAGCAGGAATATGCGGCTCGGTTGATGCCACGTGTCCCCTTGTGATCCTTTCCTACAGCTGGCCCTTTGAATAGTGGCCTCATTTAATGTTCTGACACGATTTGACGACTGTGGCGGCTCTGGCATAAAGTGTCATAATGGCTCTGCCATAATGATAGACTCTTCGGAAAAAGAAGAAGATCTCTGACCCGATCCGTCAGAAATCCTAGGTTGCCACGTGGCAAAATCTCATGCGGCTTAAATAGAGAACAGCTCCATGCGGCTCACTGAAAAGTCACTCTATATGACTAGCAGAAATCAGCCATATGCAGCCCACTGAGAGATCAGTCCCTGCGGCTCAATACAATGCTAGCTCATGCGGCTCGCAAAGATTGCATATGCGGTTCATTGAGAGTTTGTTCCCTGCGGCTCGATGAAGCATTGTCCTATGCGGCTCACGAAGAGTATCTCCATGCGGTTCAAGTGTTGCCCATCCTATGCGGCTCTGGCAGGACCCACAATCAAAACACGTGGCATCGGATCAATCAAGGATTTAACCGAATCCCAACAAGAACATTTGACATCATCGTCATAATTACTAAGATCAGGGCGTATCATTTATTATCAAGCTAATGGGACACGTGGCGAGCAATCAGACATTGGCATAATCAATCATGAAGATTTAAAGCAATTAGCATTAATTGCTCACAAGATGCAGTGCTATCCGCATTAATGGCCCAGATTTATTGTAATCAGGATCAAGGGTTCAGATAGATTGAAGGAGCGCCGACATTCCAAACAAATGATCATTAGCAAACCCTAATGATCACACCCCACTCCTATAAATAGCCAGCATCATTCCCTTGCAAAAAATACACGGGCAACAAAAGAATAAAAAAAAGAGAGAGACAGATATACAGAGAGAGTTCCCCCCTTTTCGATAACCACAGAGAGAGAGAAGCCAGGGGAGCAACACGAGGAGAGCAAGAAGAGCATTCCTTCGTCCACGCCAAGCAGATCTTCTCCGAGCCAAGACTGCATACCGATCGTCCAAGGAGTAAGGCAGAGCGGCCGTCGCTTTTCCGAGCCTCTATCGTCACCCCCCAGAATCTAAAATAAACAATTGTACTTAGACTGCTGTACCTAGGTTTTTGTCCCTAGGCTTTCTTTGTACAAGCGAGTTTGTATTGTGAGTCTAAGTTCAGTCCTTCCATAAAACTATTCTGTACTTTTACAATCAATGGCAAACACGATGGCGACTCTGCTGGGGACTAACTTCTCTACGGCTGAGGAGTTGGTGACACAATCGGATGCAGCCAAACTTGGCTCCACACAACAGAAGATGGTCGTCCGCTTCGACCAACAGGCGTTCGAAGAGATGCTCTCTGAAGGCAGCACTGGCCCGATCCAGAAGCGCACCCGCACCACGAAGGCTCGCAAAGAGTGGAGGCCAAAATCATTTGCTCCTCCTCAAGTCTTCGATGAGATACCCTCTGTTGCTCAAAACGGCGAGAAGGACTCTCCTGCGGCCCCACTTCAGACCGTAGACAACTCTGCTGTCCCAAGTCCGGCAGAAGAAAATACTATGATGCTGGACTTGCAGGGGCAAAGAGGAACTCTACGCGATCCGAGCCGCAGAAGGGTATTAGCCACAGGGAGAAAACCCATACGACTACATCCGCCAACCGCATGAAGAAAACTCATGCGGCCACATCTGTCAGCCGCATGACTTATGCGGCTACAGTTGCCAACCGCATGGATGAGACTCATACGGCTATCAAAGTCAATCGTTTGCAGAAAACCCATGCGGCCACAGATGCCAACCGCATGCGGCCAGCCTGCACGGTCGTGACTCCTAGCCGCACAAGAACTCAGCCGATGACAGAAGACAACCGTATGCAGACAGCCTGCACGGTTTCCAATCCCAGCCGCATGACATCCGCTCCATGCTACTCTCGATCAGTTTTTGACCGTCTCTCGTACGGTCCGAACCCTGATGATTCTCCAGACTCTGTGGTATTCAACTTGGATTCTTCTTATTATGCACCAACAGGTGCTAAAAAGAAGAAGTCCAGGGCAGCGCGGGCTCATCAAGCCCAGACAGCTGCCCCAACCTCTGACTATCAGGGCGTCCCGCTGATTATCACGCGGGCCTCTGATGGAAAGTTGTATCGAACCGCTCAAGTCCAGTCCCCAGCGGCAAACGAACAAAGTGGTTTCTCTGACCTGCGTGAGGCTGTCCCCCACAAACGCAAGGAAAGAGAAGGGGCCTCGGCGTGCAAAGGGTCCTCACATGGACGTTACTGCACCCAGATCATCATCAACTGCTGCTGCAACAACACGGCAGTGACGGAAGATCGGCCGTCCGTCTTCCAAAGATTACAGCACCCGAGCGCGGAGGACGAAGCACCTCCTATTACCTCCTGCAATTCCGCACAGAAAGTCCCCGCCGAGGGGAAAGGGAAGAAGACAAGCATCTCCAGCCCAAAAATATCAACCACTACAGCTAAGAAATTGTCGGCTAAACGGTTGCCCTCCACCGGAGTATACCAACACACCCGTTCGAAGACAAAATCTGCTGCAATGGGAGATTCATCGTCCGCACCGATGAGGGTCGAGGGAGCTGGGGGTAGCACTCCTCCGAACATCCACAACAATCCGATGTTTCAAGGAGACGAGCCCGGAGAAACAACTCTTCCATCAGGTGCAACAGATGCTGATGTCCCCGAGGACATCCGTGACTTTCAAGATGAAGTAAGCTCTGAAGCTGGGGGTACTGTTCCTTCTGAATCCGAACCCGAAGAGAATATTCTCACCTACCCCGATGATTTCTCGATGCGAGGGCGCACCCTCCCCCGTCCCTTCCGTCACTCCTCACGTAAGGACGATATTCATGATAGACAACAATCAAGGTGGCTCCAATGATCGCCAACGCATCGATACTTTGGAGGCCATACTGCACGCCTTGGTCAAGTCTGTAGACGAGATCAAAACGGCACTTCCTACTTTGCAGGGAGTGACACCTGGCCAGACAAGTACGGGTCCTCCAATCAATGTAGATTCAAATTCGGCGGCACCGAACCCGGGCAATAATCCTCCCGAAGTAACGGCTCCGACTGCGACAGATAAGACCCGAGAAGTAAGAAGAGAAGTTCAAGAGCTTCGAGCCATGTTCCACGCCCGAGAAAACTCTCAAGACTTCAGAATACGGCAACCATATCCTGCTGAATGGAGGGATGTTCCATTCCCACCAAGATATAAGCCGTTCAATATCAACCCCTATGATGGCAAGACCTCAGCAAGTCGGTATATCACTTACTTCGAGGTCACCACTGACCATCTGCCCCATGATGACGCTATCCTCACGCGGTTATTCATCGGGGCATTGGAAGGAGTCGCCTTCGACTGGTACCGCAACCTGCCGGACAATTGCATCCACTCCTTCGCTGGCTTCAAACGCTTGTTCTTGGAGAGGTTCTACGAGGTAGGGCAGGACGTCACAATGTCTACCCTCATGGACGTCATCCAAGGAGAGAAAGAGCTGACGAGGAATTACATTGAGCAGTTTCGTCAAACCGCAATGAAGTTACCGTCTGGCAATCCGGATTCTTCCCTGATTAAAATTTGTCAAAAGAGACTACTCCCAACAATTAGTCTCTGGATGGGCGAAAGTCAATTCAAGGACTGGAAGGCTTTTATCATCAGTGCTACAAGTACCGAAGAACGATTGAAGAAGGCCCGCCAGCTGGGGTTGCATATCTCAGAGGGAGAGAACAAGGGCAAGCGTCCCAGCACCAACACCGACAATGGGGGTAACCCCTCCAACAATCGGGACAACAGAGGCAAGCAGGCTATGGTGGCCGACACGGCCCAGAAGCCCGAGTCACAACCAACAGACAAACAATGGCCTCAAATCACTTACTCTTTTGAAGATGGCCACGTCAAGCCCTATATTGGACAAGCTCATACAAGGAGATAGAATTCAGCTCCCTCCGCCAAGACGGGAGCCTCGGTCGGCTGACTTGGAGAACCCAAAATTCTGCCATTACCACCGTTACGTCCACCATGCTACACACGACTGCTACCAACTGAAACGGACCTCATTGATTCGAACGCTCTAGCCATCGATTTCGAGGAGGTAACCGTAGCAGCCAACATGATATCCGTACAATTCGGCAGCTTCCCGCCAACAGAGACTCAAGACGGTGTTATACCCATCCCTCTGGCAACGATAGAAATTGCTAATCTTTTGCCTGCTCGAGATCAAGCTGCCAATCTTGTACCTCTCACTACACCACGAGGAGAAATTATGTGGGTCCATCCGGACTTGGTCCACGAGGTGACTCAGCCCACAACGAAGAAGAGAAGCAGAAAAGTCAGATCCTGCCGCACCGTCTCGGCAAATGAAGAAGAAGTCACGGCCGTTGTTACTCGATCTGGAGCACAATCTCAGCCCATGGCTGAGAACCCGACTGATGATCATCCGCCCACTTTTACTGATACTCCTGGACCGGCTCAGCCTTCGACGACCGACAAGCCTAAGCCGAAGAAGACTTGCTTCGACAAATCCCTCCGAAAGGAGACACCGCAGGGGCTGGAGAGGCCCTACAACTTCGACATCTTGGCACAATTGGCCAATACACCAGCCAACTTGTCCTTATATGAACTCCTAAGGCTCTCAAAGGATGTCCGTAGAGCTTTGAGTGATGCACTCCAAAACGCCGACGCGTACTTGGCTCAGGTCAATCTCACGGGAGATAACCAACCTACAGATCCCCAAGATAGTGCATGTACGGGAGCGATGCCCAATATCGTCTTCTTTCCGCAGGATATGCTCATCAAAACTAACCTGCACGATCGCCCGTTATACTACACTGGATACATTGGCGACGTAAAGGTGGACCGAATGCATATTGATCCTGGGTCTTCCATAAGCATCATTCCAAAGGGTCTGCTACATCTTCTTCGTATTCCGATGCATCGCCTGACGCCTACAAGCACCGCCATTAGCAGTTTCAATTCGGGCAGGCGCTATCCAATCGGGAAGATCCGTCTGAAATGCCAGATTGGCGATCTCCAATCAGAAGTCACCTGCTACGTCATAGACGCCGACACTTCTTACAACATCCTTTTGGGGCAGCTTTGGATACACGATTACATGATCGTGCCTTCCACGCTGCACCAATGTTTCAAATATGTCGATAAGCATGGCTTCGTGAGGACGGAATTTGCTGATATCGATCCCTTCAAGGGGGTCGAATCTTATTACTCAGACTCCTGTCTGTACAAAAAATCGAAGAAGCACCTGGTCGAAGAAGATGTGCAAGCTCATACCAAGACGGCCACAGGATCAGAAGAACCTCTGACGATCCACCTCTAGGCTCGCAAACCAGGCAATTTCGTACCCCTCACAGCCACTCTGCGTAAGGACGCAATCAGCCTCTCGGCACAGGAAGAGCAGTTGAGAATCCGGCTGCCAAGGTCCGGTCAGGTGCCGAAACCCACAACGGGGCCACTTACCATCAGACTGCCAAGAGTCGTTCAACCCCAAGCAGAGAAACTCAATCCCTCCGATAGGCCACTGACAATACGCCTTCCCAAGAAAGGACATCATCCCAATACAAGGTCTGACTCTTCTAGCGAACCAGCCACTCCTCGCTCCATATCGAGTGCCAGACTGGGGGTTGCTAGTCTACCGACAACCCCACGCTCCGCTCCGTCAGTTGAACCTCTGAAGATCAAGCTGACTAGGACGCCCTCTCAATCTTCATTCACACAGGGGGTAGCTGAAAAGGAACCAGAGCTAGCTAAGTATGTGGCTGCCCACACTGATGTTCCCTCCACAGATGATGTAATCCCTCTAGAAAAGATACCTTACTTCATCAATAAAGGGTTATCTTTGAACTACACCGAGCTCAATAAGCTATGTATAATGTATGCTATAGAACACGGTATAGGCACTCACCTACACACACAGGTGACAAATGTGTACACCGCTATCCAACTTACTCCAGTAGAAGACGCTTACCGAATAATCGAGGGAGGGGACCACCCAATCATCTTCGGCCGGACAAACAACTCGCATCCCCTCGCCATAGAAGAAGTCGACCTCGGGTCAGATGCTGGAAGACTGCCTCTGTATCTCTATAGCCCTCAATCCAAATATCTCATGCAGAAACAGGGGTATGATCTAGAGACGACGCTAGGATTGAACTACGGCACTGGGCGACGATTACCTTTGAAGTCACCAGCCCCGGCGGGCAAACCACAGAACTACTATAACAAAACTCGATACGGTTTAGGGTATGTAACGCCTACTACGACCCCTGAAAGCTCAGACGAAGAATGCGACTGGCAGTCACATTCAACCGGATCACCAACTTCCGACTCGGATACCAGCATCGGAGATGTATTCAGACAAGTCATGTCAGTCAACATGGCATTCACCGACGCTTACGAGGAAGACGAAGACATCCCCGAAATCTTCGAGCTTGAGCCATGGGCCCAACAATTGGACGCACAATGGGAAAAGCGGTTCGAACTGAGAGAACCTCCTACTGAAGATGAGGTCGTACAGGTGGATCTCGGCAGCAAATCTTCTCCAAAACCAATTTTCATCAGTAAGAGCCTAACTGACGAAGGACGGGAGTCGCTGCTAGAACTTGTCAGAGAGTACATTGATGTGTTCACCTGGAACTATGAAGACATGCCGGGGTTAAATCCTGACATCGCTCTCCACAAACTCAATATACGGCCGGATACAAAGCCAGTCAAGCAGCAACAGCGACGCTTCCGCCCGGGCATCATGGACGCGATCGAAGCCTAGGTCAACAAACTGATAGCCAGCGGCTTCATTCGTGAAGAGCAACATCCAGACTGGGTCGCCAATATAGTACCCGTCTTCAAGAAGAATGGGAAGATTCGGATCTGCATCGACTTCCGCAACCTGAATGAGGCATGCCCCAAAGATGAATTCCCCCTCCCCATCACAGACATCATGATCGATAACACATGCGGCTTTGAACGTATGTCATTCATGGATGGGTTCTCGGGGTACAATCAAATCAAGATGTCTCCCGATGACGAAAAGCACACATCATTCCGAACACCGATTGGCACGTACTGCTACACAGTCATGCCATTCGGTCTAAAGAATGCAGGCGCTACATATCAGCGAGCCATGAGTATCATTTTCAGAGAACATTTGCGCAAGACGGTGGAATGCTATGTCGACGACATCGCCGTCAAGAGTCGCTGTAAGGAAGACCATCTTCAGGACCTGAGGACGGTATTCGACCTGATGCGAGCCCACAATCTGAAGATGAACCCTACGAAATCGTTCTTGGGCGTATCCAGCGGGAAGTTCTTGGGCTTCATCATCACTGCACAGGGTATCCATGTAGACCCCGAGAAAACAAAGGCGATCATGGAGATGGCTCCCCCGAAAAATCTCCGCGAACTTAGAGGCCTCCAAGGAAGGCTAGCTTACATCAGGAGGTTCATTTCTAACCTCTCCGGGCGATGCCGACCATTCACGCACCTCATGAAGAAAGAAGTCTCATTCGTATGGGACGAGGAATGCCAGCGTGCTTTCGACAGCATCAAAGGATATTTGTCAAATCCTCCGGTCTTAGTAGCCCCAGTCCCTGGAAAACTATTCCTGCTCTATGTACGAGCAATGGAACACTCCCTCGATGCCCTATTGGCACAAAACAACGATGCAGGCCACGAACAAGCCATATACTACCTCAGCCGAATGATGGTCGGACCCGAGCACCGATACACCGCTGTAGAGAAGGAATGCCTCGCCTTGGTGTTCGCCATTCAGAAAATGCGATACTATGTCACCGGACAAACGATACATGTGATCTTCCGAGTCAACCCTCTCCGAGTCCTCATGACTAAACCAGGGGCACTCAGTTCTTGCCTCGCTACATAGGCAATATTGTTGTCCCCCTATCATATGATCTTCGTCCCGCAGAAGGCTGTCAAGGGTCAAGCCCTGGCAGACTTCTTGGCAGCCTACCCAGGATCGGAGTCATCCAGGATATATGAAGAGATCCCAGATGAGGTCGTCGATTCGAATACAGCCACCCACGATAACATATGGCGGATGTTCTTCGATGGCGCTTCAAGAACCGGACCCAAGGGAAACATTGTCGTTGGGGTTGGAGTGGTATTGATTTCTCCTACTGGGCTGGTGATCAATCGTGCCTACTCCCTCACAGAACCCTGCTCCAACAATATGGCCGAGTATAACGCTCTGGTCATTGGCCTCCAACTTGCAAGAGAACTGGGGGTAGAATACCTTGAAGCATACGGCGATCCCCAACTAATCGTCAATCAGATCTGGGGCTCGTACGAAGTCCGCCACGAAGACATGATCCCTTATCACCAAATAGCGATCGATATCATCTCGTCATTCGAGGGGTTCTTCATCGAACATGTCCCCAGACTCCGAAACATCGAAGCTGATGCCCTAGCTGGTCTTGCCGCTTCCCTAACAGTTCTAAACTATGATCGCCAATCAGTGGATGTGATAGGCCACGAACTGGTCTATCCCAAGAACAATGTGCAATTCATGGCAAGTTATTCCGCCCAGATAATCGATGATGCCCCAGACTGGAGACAACCATTCATCGACTTCGTCGTCTACGACATCCTCCCTGAGAACCCAAAGGAAGCTACTTCTGTCAGACGACATTCTCTCAGGTTTTTCTACGATGCGGAGACGAAGATGCTGTATCGCCGCTCCTATGACGGATTATTACTCCGGTGCCTGTCGAACGCAGAAGCCAAAGAAGCCGTACGAGAAGCTTATGACGGTGTCTGCGGGGCCCATCAGCCCGGCCCAAAACTACAAGATCGCCTTCGCCGAATGGGCTACTACTGGCCCACGATGGTGGCAGACGCGATAGACTATGCCAGAAAATGCAAAGCTTGCCAAGTCCATGCAGACTTCATTCACCAACCATCAGAGTTTCTACATCCGACAGTGGCATCCTGGCCATTCGAAGCATGGAGAATGGATATCATTGGCCCAATCACCCCACCTTCCTCCCGGGGACATCGCTTCATACTTGCTATCACTGATTACTTCTCCAAATGGACGAAAGCTGTCCCACTCGCAGAAGTTAAGACTTCAAACGTGATCAGCTTCCTTAAGTATCACGTCATCTACCACTTTGGATTACCCCGAAGGATCATCCATGACAATGGTCCGCAGTTTGCAAGCCACGCATTCTATCGGTTCTGCGATAAGTACCGTATTCAGAATGTCGCTTCGACACCGTACAACCCGGCAGCAAACGGGTTAGCAGAGGCATTCAACAAAATGATCATCAAACTTCTCAAGAAGTTTGTCTCCTCCAACAAACGTGACTGGAACGAAAAGCTCGACACTTATGGGCTTATCGCACCACAGTTCGAACAGCCACCGGGAATACACCATTCTCCCTGGTGTACGGGAGTGAGGCGGTCCTCCCATTGGAGACCCAAATCCCCTCACTCCGCGTCGCCCTCACCTATTAATTGACAATGGATGATAACTACCGACGTCGACTACAAGAGTTGGAGGCCTTAGATGAAAAATGCCTCCTAGCTCAGCAAAGGATCGAGCTATACCAAGCACGCATCTCAGGAGCCTTCAACAAGAAGGTTAAAATCAGAACATTCCAAGTGGACGATCTTGTACTGGCAGTCCGCAGGCCAATGGTCATGACTCACAAGACCGCCGGCAAGTTCCAGCCAAAATGGGAAGGTCCATTTGTCATCGAGGCCGTGTTCTCCAACGGTGCTTACCGCCTCGCCAAACAGAACGGAGACTTGCTCATGTTGCCCGTCAACGGCAAGTTCCTGAAGAAATACTATGTTTAAACATCATTCTCCAGATTATCGAGTCATGTACCCTTTTAGTACCACTGAACTCTCATCCACCCTATTTCAAATCATCGAGTCATATACCCTTTAGTACCACTGAAACCACAATATTTCAGATTATCGAGCCATGCACCCGCTGGTGCCGCTGAACTCTCACTCCCTCAATATTCTAAATTACCAAGTTATGTACCAGCTGGTGCCTCTGAACTTACATTCCGGTCACTCTTGCAGATAGTAAGTCACGTATGATTATACCTCTGAACTTTCTTCCTGGAAGAGATCCTCCCTCATGATCCATTACCCGCACTCCCAGTGCACAAAAAGGGTAGTCGATCCACCAATTTCCGAAACGACCATGTCCTCATTACCTCTGAGTCGTCTTCACTTCCACCAAAAACAAACCGCCCCCCTCGCATAGAACTTCCACGTTCTCCTACATATGAGTCGTTCTATGTACCCACTCTTCATTGAGCCCACTCCTGTCATGTCCTCATTACCTCTGAATGGGAAGGCTCCGTCGAAAAAATTGTCATATTTGCCATGTCCACATTACCTCTGAGCAAGTATGCCGGTCCTCTTTCAACCTATTTTCTGTACCCACAATCGGAGTACGACAAGGATAATAGGTCCACAAATGTCCTCTGTTGACCACAAATGTCCTCTGTTGACCACAAATGTCCTCTGTTGACCACAAAGGTCCTCTGTTGACCACAAATATCCACTACAAATAGCTTCTGTGAAGTCTCTCCTGCCATGTTCTCATTACCCCTGAGCAGGAAGATTTTACGGTAAAACCTTCACGTTTGCCATGTCATCATAACCTCTGAGCAAATGTGATTGGTTTCCTTTCATCCTATTATCCGTATCCTGAACCAGGGTACGCCAAGGATAATAGGTCCATAAATATCCCTTACTAAGCCTCTTAGCATAAATCCACCATCTTACCATGCCCCGGGAGCCCAGCTGCTCTACGACATTCCTTCCCCCAATACCAAGAACACCCATGACCACTTCGCCATGGCTGCTCCAAACATCCAAACTTGTTATCCGTACCTAAAGCCAAGGTACACCTAGGGTAACAGGTCCACAAATAATCCCCCAGCAAGTCCGGTTCCATAAACACCGCAAGTATAAGAAAGAAAAGATCATGCTCATTTATTCAAAAATCAAAGGGCTACATCAGCGGGGATCACATCCCTTACAAAAATTAAAAGAGAAAAAAAAGACAGAGGGCGGATCACTGCTCTGGAGCACATAACGCCGTGAGACGGTCCTTTATCAAGGCAACCGACCGCTCAAGCCTCTGTTTGGCTCGATGCTCCGCCTCCTAGTTCAGCATCGCCGCATCCTCCAGATGAGCATGGGCTTGCCAGTTGTCCTCAAACTTCTTAAAGGCCAGCTCCAGGTTGACAGAAGATCGGGAAACCCTTTCGGCCTCCCGAGCGATCGACTCATGTTCTGCATGAGCAGCCTCCCGCTCTGACTCTAAGAAGGCCAACTCCTTCTGGAGTGCGAGAATCCGCTCCTTCGTGTCAGCTATTCCACGAGAGGCAGATTCTTTCCGGGCCCTACAAGCCTGACTCCGACGACCCAGTCGGTCATAGGAGACGGAGAACTTGTCAAGGTCCCCCTGCACAGCCGGCCCGGTAGTTTCTCGAGCAAGCTTGATCCTGTCCCGAATAGCAACCAGGAAGCCCCGCTCCCGTTCGATCGCAGCAGGCAAGCCAGCTTGCCGTACTGCCAGCAGTTGGGTCACAAGCTGGTCAGCCTCTGTCAGCTTAGGCTCCAAGAACGCGGCTAACCCCACCCCGCCAGGAAGACCCTTCAGAGTGTCGATTTGACCCCGAGCGCCCCGCAGAGACAGAGAAAAAGGGATCCCCCGTTCCACGGCAGCGTTTACACCCCTCCCTAAGTGACGATAGAAGCTGTCAACCACATCCTGCGTCACCTCGTTCAGAGCCTCCGAGGAAGCCGGTGTCAACGGGAGTGTGGCTGGCAGCGCGGAAGAAGATGCGACAGAATCTGTCGCTCCTGCTACAAGAGAAACCAACTCTGCACGGAAGGACGCTTGAACATCGGCCAATTCCTCTTCAGCGGCCCGCAGAATTTGGATGCTCGGCAGAGTCGAGAAGTCGATCTCCGGAGCCATATAAGCAGCCGAAGACGAGGCCGGGGCCAGCACCAACTCCATCCCCATCTGCCCAGAGCTGGCAGGATGTCCTTCAACATGCGATGATGAAGGAGAGGAAATGCTCCTTTCGCCCAGATCACGGCAGAATGGGCCTTCCCCGAAAACGTCCGCGGCGGAAGGTAAAGGGTCAGGACCTGCAGGGCCAAGGCAACCATGAATCGACTTGACCCGAAGGATATGTTGATAGAGCAAATAAGCCCCCTCGGTGGTCAATATGTGGCTCAGCTTACCAGTGGAGGAGTGTGGAGGCTGGGGTTCGCCTACAGCCATCACAACCTCTTCACCAACAGCCTCCAAATCGGGAATAATAGACTTATCCGCCCTTGCATCCTCAGGAGGAGATGCACCGAGAATGGCGTCGTCTTGCTGAAGTTCAGCAATCTCGGAGACGGGCCCAAGTAAACTTTCGTCACCCCGGGCTGGGGCCTCAGCGGCTTGGGAATCCTCGGCCGCCGTTGAGAGAGCCCCCGCAGAGAGAACCGCGGCACACATGTCGCTAATCAAAGCAGCAAGGGCCGGATTAACTACTGGGGCAGTAGATGGTTCAAGAGAGCCTGGTTCGTCAGACACCTACAAAGAAAAATGATCAAGTCATATCTTCAAGAGGAAAGAAAACCGCAACAAAGATATAATTCCGACTTAGTCTTACCTCCGGAGTAGCGTCTGTACCTTCACCCTTCTCAGTGATAAGTGATCCACGAGACCTAATAGCGGCTCTCTTCACGGAAAAGGTCGCTCCACTGTCAGAAGACTCGGGTCTGACCCGTTTACGCGAGGGACCAGACACGGCTGAAGGTTGTTCTTCTCTTACTACTCCCTCTTGCGTAGTAAGCAACAGATCTTCCGCCGGGTCGTCGGGTGTGGGAAGCGGTTGATCCGCTACTTTTTCACCCCCACCAGAGAGGGAGCCTTCACTGTCATTATCATCCTCATCCTCAGCCAACTCGGAAGGTTCTGATTCAGGGAGGGGGACCTGGAGCGCCAGTTGCTTTCTAGCCTTAGCCCCTTTGGGCTTCTCCTCTAAGCCGGTACCCACGATGAAACTGGTACTCGGATCAAAGTTAACAGGAGGTTTGTTCGCCATAACGTGATACAAAGCAGCCAAGTACAAAATTTCCTTCGGCGCCTTAGCATCGGGAACCGAGAAGCTGACCCGAGTATGATAAGCATCATAATAATTCCACGCTCGGACGCCGTCAAGAATGCTGCCTTCAAAACCCAAATAAGGGTTGGGACAATCAAGGAACAACTGGCTATAACCAAACTGGCGGGAAAACCTGCTAGGTAGGTAAGGTTCCAAGTACACATTATCTCGGTTGCGATAAACCAGATGCGCGGGGCGGATATTGCGCAACCAAGCAAGCATATCTGGAGACAGAAAATGAGAAGGTCCAGTACCATCAAGGTATACTTTCCTCACTTCCTCATCAGAAAAAGGAGGAACAGACACAAAGAGGTCACACCCATCCACTCTTGCCAGCGCCCTCCGACAAGCTGGCATAGTGTTGTATTCCCAAGACCGGTTATGGCATTTGAAGAGGAAAGCATCTTCGGCTGTAGCATCTTTCGCTACCCCAGGTCCCAGCAAAGACTTGTAGTGCATCGCCAACCATCCCATCAGGTAGTGGAAGGGCAGTTCTACGCGCTCAAAATCCAAAGTCTTCTTGCGAGCGATGACCTTGGACGAGAATGTTCGCAGACCACGGTGTATACTGCACACCATAGCAGGAAGGAGGGCCAGCCTAACTCCGAATACTAGTTTAACGGTAGGGAGGATGAAATGGCGACCAATCCTCTCGATAGAACCCGCTCCTCCCGAGACTACGCAGTTCCGTAGCCATATCATTGAAAATCCAGCCAGAAGCGCCTTCTCCGACATCTGTATGGTCCCGTAGTAAAAATAACTAAGAGAGTCAGCTTGACTCCCGAATATATCGCTCTTGGATCGCGACTTCTTGACACTTGACATCAGATCCCTTACCTCTGCATGCGTTCGAGGGGCTCGGGGAGTAACTTTGCCAGAAGGATCAACTCTAAAAAGATAATTAATCCAGGATGTGGTATGGGGAGCGGTCCCCTCGGAGCTATCCGTCGTTTTTATAGCCATCTGATGACAAGCACTATGGTGGCACAACAACTCCTGATACACCGCAACAGAACCCGGGAGTTGCCTGTCCAAGGCCACGAACTCCTCATTAGATGGGGTATACACCTCGAAAGGCTCATTCCCCCATGGAAGTTTAGAGACAGTATATATCTCGTGAAGAGCAAGCCCCAGCTACCCTACTGGTGCAAAGAACGTCCCCGTTCGCCGACCATACATCTCCAAGAGTGCTACGAACAGTGGTTTATTAATGGGAAGCCCGTGACAAGTGCCCCGAATGGCATGGTAAAGCCTCACCTCCCGCAAGAATGTTCCATAGGTCTGTAAAACCCAAGTAGTCAACTGGGCCCACGTAGAGGTGGGGTTTATCCAGTTCGGCAGTGCCAGCCTACCAACAGGATAAGACTTCTTGCGAACAAGCCGATTCAGGAAAGTATCAGCTTGAGTAAGTGTGAAGTTGGGACCGTATACATTCATAAAAGAGCCCGGGGCCAGACCCATCATATACCGAAGGACGGAATCCTTACCCGCATACGCTGACCGCATATTCGGATTATAATGGATGTTGCCCATCAACAACCCTGATTGAGTGGGAGTTAAGTTACACACCATCTTCCGGTCCAGCAACACCATATTGAACCATGACAAAGGATAATGACGTTCCATGAGAGGAATATGGATTGCCATCCCATCCAAAGAAAAATCCCAGTTCTCGGAAATCTCTAAAACTCGAGGATTCTTGATGATTAAAGCATCACCGAAAAGGAACAAAGGCTTCAGGTATTTTCCATCCATCTTCCCAGTATTCATCATGGAACAGAGGTAATGGAGGGTCTGATCCTCAATGGCCTTCAACCTCTCCGAAGGCTCATCAGTAGGGAATTGATTCAACACATGTTTAATTAAGTCGTCAAGACGCACGCCCAGGGCGAATTGATTCGAACCCACTATAAGCTCCCCAGCAGGATTTACGGGCAGATTCACTGGAGAAAGACGAAAGAAATGAGATTAGGAGATAGTCAAAAAATAGAAGCATTGGAAAGATCATCTGAGTCTATGCGGCTCGGGTCGACATAGCCTCATGCGGCTCCGTATTAGCCGAGTCCATACGACTCAAATTCAGACGAGCTTATGGACCCATGCGGTTCCGGTTAAGCACGCCTACGAAGCCAGACTCATGCGAGCGGATGCGGATACAAGCAAGCGAGTTTATACGGTTCAAAAAGTGAACAAGCTCATGCGGCCCCATGGGGTGAAGGGCTTATGCGGTTACATCAATAAGCCCCGTACGTGCGGTTTGTGCATAAAGTATGCAGCAGAGCCATGGCAACAATTAGGGTTTTTAGACCACCCTTACCAGCGATAGGCGGGTGAACGTCGGGATGGATAGAACGCACAGCAGCCGGCGGAGGAGTGACCACGTTCATCGCTGCGGTCGTCGTAGAAGCAACCGCCTTACCCTTCGCGGCTTTCGACGCAGTAGCCTTCTTGGGAGCCATTGTCGATCGTTGAAGGAAGAAGACAAAGAGCAAAGTCGGCAACAGGGAATTCGAGCAAAGAGAGAAGGTAAAGAAATCCCCAACACACTAAAAGACTCCTATTTATAGGCGAAAGAGGCCCATAAAAACAAACAGACGTCTCGGATTACGTGCCGCCTCAAAAGATAAAGGCAAATGCTTCGGTCAAGGCAAAACCGACCCTTAGGATCCTCCCCCAAAAAGACGACGTTAATTCAAATCAAGGGCACTTAATGAAGATTTGCACACGTGGTCAGGACACGTGGCAAAGAACCTATGCGGACAGACGAATCTATGCGGCTAGGACACTTATGCGGCACAAACGGGACCATGCTTCTTATTCAAAGTGTTTTAATTTTGTAAATTGAAAACTTTGAAGGGGGTCCTGTAGAAGCATAGAAAATATCATAATAATGGTCCATGCGGCTCCGGATACGAAGCCCATGCGGCTCATATGGGAGCTGTCTTACACGGTTCAAAGGAAGACTCTCAGTCTCATGCGGCTCGCGAGTGTATGCGGTTCAGCAGGAATATGCGGCTCGGTTGATGCCACGTGTCCCCTTGTGATCCTTTCCTACAGCTGGTCCTTTGAATAGTGGCCTCATTTAATGCTCTGACACGATTTGACGACTGTGGCGGCTCTGGCATAAAGTGTCATAATGGCTCTGCCATAATGACAGACTCTTCGGGAAAAGAAGAAGATCTCTGACCCGATCCGTCAGAAATCCTAGGTTGCCACGTGGCAAAATCTCATGCGGCTTAAATAGAGAACAGCTCCATGCGGCTCACTGAGAAGTCACTCTATATGACTAGCAGAAATCAGCCATATGCGGCCCACTGAGAGATCAGTCCCTGTGGCTCAATACAACGCTAGCTCATGCGGCTCGCAAAGATTGCATATGCGGTTCATTGAGAGTTCGTTCCCTGCGGCTCGATGAAGCATTGTCCTATGCGGCTCACGAAGAGTATCTCCCTGCGGTTCAAGTGTTGCCCATCCTATGCGGCTCTGACAGGACCCACAATCAAAACACGTGGCATCGGATCAATCAAGGATTTAACCGAATCCTAACAAGAACATTTGACATCATCGTCATAATTACTAAGATCAGGGCGTATCATTTATTATCAAGCTAATGGGACACGTGGCGAGCAATCAGACATTGGCGTAATTAATCATGAAGATTTAAAGCAATTAGCATTAATTGCTCACAAGATACAGTGCTATCCGCATCAATGGCCCAGATTTATTGTAATCAGGATCAAGGGTTCAGATAGATTGAAGGAGCGCCGACATTCCAAACAAATGATCATTAGCAAACCCTAATGATCATACCCCACTCCTATAAATAGCCAGCATCATTTCCTTGCAAAAAACACACGGGCAACAAAAGAATAAAAAAGAGATAGAGACAGATATACAGAGAGAGTTCCCCCCTTTTCGATAACCACAGAGAGAGAGAAGCCAGGGGAGCAACACGAGGAGAGCAAGAAGAGCATTCCTTCGTCCACGCCAAGCAGATCTTCTCCGAGCCAAGACTGCATACCGATCGTCCAAGGAGTAAGGCAGAGCGGCCGTCGCTTTCCCGAGCCTCTATCGTCATCCCCCAGAATCTAAAATAAACAATTGTACTTAGACTGCTGTACCTAGGTTTTCGTCCCTAGGCTTTCTTTGTACAAGCGAGTTTGTATTGTGAGTCTAAGTTCAGTCCTCCCATAAAACTGTTCTGTACTTTTACAATCAATGGCAAACATACTCGTTTCCACAAATCTACGCCACTTTTTAACCACGTTGCGGTTAGAATCGTGCATCTACACTCGATTTTACCAATCTACCCCAATTCTACACCATATTTCGAATAGAACCACCCATCTATACTCATTTTCATCATTCTATGTCCATTTTTACAATATATTAGTTACAATCACCCACCAAACTCGTTTTCACCATTCCACGCCTACTTTGTACCATAATTCAATGCAAATTGACTGTTAGTACTCATTTCCATCATTGTACTCGCATTTTGTACCAAATTTCAACTAGAATCACACATTTATTTCTAAATTACATTTCTTTACTCGTTTCCACAAATCTACGCCTCTTTGTTTTACCACATTTTGGTCAGAATCACGCATCTATACTCGGTTTCACTAGTCTAGGCCCGTTCAACCCCATATTTTGAATAAAACAAACCATATATACTCGTTTTCACCATTCTACGTCTATTTTTACTACAGGTCCTTTAGAATTACCCACAAAAACTCGTTTCACCATTCCACGCCTATTTTATGCCATAATTCAATTATAATTACCCATCGAATACACATTTTTATCATTCTACGCACATTTTATCCCATATTTCAGTTAGAATCCCTTATTGATGCTCGTTTTCACCATTATACGAGCATTTTATACCTTATTTTGGTTACAAATTATATTTCTATACTGTTTTTGCTAATCTCTGCCTTTTTTTTACCATATTTCGGTTAGAATCACGCACGTACACTCGGTTTCACCAATCTACGCTTAATTTACACCGTATTTTGATTAGAACCACCCATCTATACACGTTTTCACCATTCCACGTCCATTTTTACCATAGTTTACTTAGAATCGTCCATAAATACTCGTATTCACCATTCCATGCACTATATCATAATCCAATTATAATCACCCATCTAATACTCTTCTTCATTATTGTACGTGCATTTTATACCATATTTCAATTAGAATGACTCATTTATACTCGTTTTTACCGTTCTACGAGAATTTGACACCTTTTTTGGTAATAAATTATATTTCTATACTCGTTTCCACAAATCTACGCGATTTGTTTTACCATATTTTGGCTATAATCACGCATCTACACTCTTTTTCACCAATCTAACCACACTTCACAACATATTTCGATTATAACCACCTAACTATACTCGTTTTCACCATTTTTAGCCTACCAAAAGCATATTTCGGTTATAATCACCCACAAATACTCGTTTTCACCATTCTAGACCTATTTTATATCATATTTCAGTTATAGTTACCCCTCTAATACTCGTTTGCATCATTGTATGCTCGTTCGGTACCATATTTCAACAAGAACCATATATTTATACCACTACCAAAATTTATCGCTTTAGCGACGGCCTATAAGCGACGGATTAAGTCCGTCGCTACTAGCAACGGACTCCCGACTATATACTGACGGTTTACCGTCGAATCACAGGCAATTTTTTTTATTTTTAAGGGTAAAAAGTTGTCGCACACCCGTCGGTAAGGCGTCGGCGAAATAGCGACGGACAATGTAGTCGTCGCTACGTAGTCACTCCTTAGTCAATATTTGTATAGGAAAATGCTAAAAAAATCACAAAAAATTGGGCAAGTGCATAGCGACGGATAGTCCGTCGCCCAGCTGATGAGTTTTAGCGACGGAAAGTGTTGTCGTCGCTACGTAGTCACTCAGCTGGCAGGAAAATATAAAAAATTTATGGAAAATTTTACAACTACTTAGCGACAGATATATCCGCCGATAGTCCGTCGCTAAATAGCCAGCCCTAACTTAAATTGAACCGACGGGAGAGGAAATTTTATTCGAACCAAAATATTTCTCTCATTTCTCTCTCCTCTCTCTTGGAGCTCTCTCTCAAAGCTACTCTCTCACACTCTCTCTCTCTCTCTCTCTCTCTCTCTCTCTCGTTTGGTGGTTGTGGGCGGCGGAGGGAGGGAGGGGGGCGGAGGTAGCCGACGGTTGGGGGGGCGGAGGGGAGCCATGGTGGGGGGGTGGTCGGCTGAGGTGGGAGGCCACGGGGGGGTGTAGTGCCCCGTCCCGCTCAGTCAATCGGAGGAATCGAAACGCCGACGGCGTTCGAAATTAGCCTTGCAACGGCTGCTCGAAGACATCGCTCGGTCGAGGCGACCGCTCGCTCAAGTGGAGTAGTTTCGGTGAACTTGTCTCATCTTAGCCTTCACATAATAAATCGCATGTTTTTAACTTGCACAAGTAGACTTGATAATAAAATAGACGAATTCACATAGCTAAAGGGAGTAATCCCAACGGATCGAATTGAGTTAGAATATGGAAAGGTCCAATGGTCGGCTTAGAGTTGGTGCACGGCGTGCTTTGAAAATGACACTCGGTCCTTCATTCCATGGCTTGGAAGAAGAAAAGTTGGTTGAGTAGGCAAAGTTATGAACGTAGCCTAAGTCATAGGCGTTGTCCGCATAAATGCTTCATAAAGCATGCACGGTCCTATCGTCCAAGGCTTGGCATAGCCTTGGCTTGCCCCATGAGTTAAGTTGCGTTGTACGACTTACGATATAAGTCTAGGCACCCAAATGACTTGGTCGTTCAGAAGTCGTACGCATGCGCGGCACGTTTCCGCAATGCGAGGCTTGACGCGGCCTTTGCTCGTCGAGTCATTGTGGATTTAAGTCAGGCAAGTTATCTTAGGCTATCGGAGTGGTAGCAATCACGGTCCTACGAGTTCTACGGTTGGGTATAACCACATAGTCTTACGGTCTCAATACCCGTCATATAAAGTATGACTTGGGCAATAGCGTCGCGTAAATCGAAAGTCGTTTGAGGCACGATGCACGGACTTAGTGTTTAAGGCATGAACCACGGTTGATTTAATGAGTTTTGGAGAAAGGACTATCGAATAGGCATTGAGTTAAATGAAATGATATGGTAACATGGAAAGAATGCTCGCGACCGTGGGTCGGCGAGGGGTCTCAAATGATAGAAGTCTTGATATTGGTTTGAAAGAGATGGTAACATTGGAAGAGGAATGACTGTGTGAGACGTCAGTTTGTGTCGAGTCTTACATGGTCATTGGACAACTTGTCAACAAGGGCGATTTGTTTCCTCGGACGACAACCCGGGGCCACGGGACCGTTCCGACCTAGGAGGAAACCGAGGGTGAAAGTGAGCGGGATAGCTAAGCCGAAAGGCAAGTATTCGGTGGACGCTCATCGGGACTAGCTACTTGCGGTGGCCGGTCCATCCTATACCAGCTATGTGTCCAAGATAGCTTGTCATGCTAGTGACCTTATATAGATGAGTCGGCCCGGACGGCAATCTACGAGTGTGCCTTTGGATTGAGTCGAGTATTGATTCTACTATATCAAGGAGTCGAGTTGAATGTATGTGTATAGTTTGAACACAATATTGGGCCTAAGATTTGGTTGCAACGTAGGCGACGTGCTTCGGCACGAGATGTGGCATCGAGTCTTATGTTGTCGGAATATAAGTTGCATAGTTATGGTTTGAGTTGTCTTAAGTTAAGTCAGGAATTGCCGTAAGGCAAAGTTGGTCGAGTGACACTTAGTTCACAAGTTGGATGGGTCAGTTGATGATTTAGTAGCGAAGGGCCGCGAGACGGCGATATGATTGAGTCTCATTTGAGTTACGAGGCACGGCCTCAACAAGGACTTATAGCACGGTCACACGGGAATGGAGTCTTGTCGCATAGTTGCGTCTCTGATTTTGGGCCGTAAGGCAAGCACGACTTGATAGGTTAACGTTGTTGAGTCGACGTTGTTGTTGCAAGCACGGGATGGTCTAGAGACACAAAATAGGCCAAGGCGTCGGTCATAAAACTGATCCGAAGATAAGAGTAGAAAGACAATTGATAAGAAGGGACTATGTTGCACAAAAGTAAATCAAACGTGTTGGTTTTGTATGGGTGGGCGAGGAGCTCATTCCACCAGTACAGTTGAGTACTGACACCCACATAGTTTTTTTGTGCAGGCGCAGGTAGAAGCTCGTGGCGCGGAGCTCGCTTGGATGCGTCGAGGCACGGAGTTCCTTGGCAAATTCGAAGCGTGCGACCGCCTGGAGTTAAGACTTATACAGGACATAATGTATGAACGCCTTCCAATGCATCCGCTGGCCCAGGACATGTATTGAGAGATGAGAGAGAGCTGAGTGACTTGTAATGTGAGAAGAGTGAGCTTGAGTGACTTGTAATCTTGGCCTTGCGCCCCATTGTAACCTTTATTCAATATCAATAAAGAGCTTTTTTGAATAACTTTTGTGTTGTTCTAATTTCCGCTGCTATTATTCAATGTCTCTGCATGGGACTTCTGTGCGATGACCCTGTCGTAGCCGCTAAAATCGGCCGTTATGGAACCCGCATTGCACGAGCGCAATCTAGGCTCGTGCGGCATCACGCCTTAGCGAGGACGATCGCTCCTACCGGAGTGGGGCGTGACATAATGGTATCAGAGCACGACTTTACGTCATTGGACTTTCGATTGAATTCTTTAACTTCGTTGTTTCCGCAAACTCTGAATTGTTGCTTTCGTAAAGTTGATATCTTTGGTGCGCTCCCTCTCAATTGTCCCACAGGATGTCTATACAATAAGTCTATCTATTTTACAAAATATAGGAGAACAGTTTTTGATAAGAAACAAAAATATGGTTTATGAAAGCACGGTTGGCTAAGTCGGGCTGGGGATAAACACCAAAGTCGCGTCCACCTTAGAAAAGTCGAGTGCAAGATTTGAATTATGTCGGACGAGAATGAGTTAGACTTGATTGAGTAAATGGGATGATTATCGATAGGGGTGCTATCGAACGACGATGTTATCGTCGATGCGATATAGGTGAGCGTGCTTAAAATTTAAAGAATCGTTCGAACAGAAATTCGAGAAGATAGATTTGTGAATCGAATGATAAGTCAAGGATTTATTGAATGACTTCAACCCTGAGTGGTGTATGCGATAGCCTCAGGGATGCCGATCGATCGATTGAGGATTCGGGATGTTGATGAGTCTATCAGCAAGCGTCGCACATATGTAAAGCCTTAGATTGAGTGAGTTGTTGTCATGAAGTTTGATAACTGGATTCGAACAAATTAGAAATGATGCGCACGAGATGTGCACGGATTGAGGATTGCGCAAGTATGAAATACGAAGATGATTGAGTGGATAAATTAAATCGAGGAAAAGTTAAGGTGTAGCGAACGGATGAACAATACGTGAACTCGGGTTTGAGGAAATTGATGTGTGAATGATTCGAGGGATAATGATTGAACTTGAATTTGAATGTAGAGAAGATTATCCAGTTGGACGATAGCATCATTCGCGCGGCTCAAAATTGGTTGCAAAGGAAGATCGTCAGATTACGCATATCGTCGATGGTATTGAGGCGTATCAAAGATCGATATGCGATAACTCGGGGGTACACCGACTCGGCGAATGACGGTCGTGCAAGTGTTATTGTTCCGACGGATACTATACTTAGGATTTTGATTGAGATGAATGCTGGATGAAAATGATCGTGTCTTGATGGTTACGTTGATAGCCACAACGTCGACGATCTTGTCTTGTGCGGGTGCAACTCTAGCCTCACGTCGGATTTGGCACGATTATTTCGCATGAGCGCTGACATGGTGATTCATGTCGCGGGAATGATCGAACTCAAAAAATCAGGATGCAGCAACTTTGATTGTCTCGACTTGTCGGTTTGATGCAAAGGAAAATTTGAGGATGTTAGGACTTACGATTGATGAATGAAATAAACTTGAGGATTGAGTAGGTCCAATCCGTGCATCGAGAATGAATTAGTCTAGATTTGAACAAGAGTTACGTTCCGATGAGGATGATTATCCCGCGGGAGCGTGCATGGTAATTCATGCCTACCGTAGATAATCTGACTCGCGTGAGATCGGGGTGCAATGTATTGTTAAGTCAGATGACCTTGTGATCGATTTCGTGAATTAGAATAAATGACTTAGGGAGTATGGAATGTGAATTATGGTTCAGCGATGAATTGTGTCGTAGCGTGTTTGACTTGGAAGGATTGATAGGCGTATTATGTCGAACATGTTCGAAGAAATAGACTATGCAAAATGGCTTGATGAACGAAGTGATATTGATATGTTAAGGAATTGGTTGAATATGAGTTGTCGTAGAATGGCTTTGCTGAATGACTCGGACCCCGTGCGACGAATGTTGGGATGTATGTAGGGAATCGATGCTCGATGTTTAGAAATCGGAGTGATACGAGCTTAGGTAGAAAACCCCGTACTATCAACTTGGTTTGACCTTAGGATGGGGTCAGTATTGAAATTATTGTTTGGGAACTATGATTCCAATACTGACGGAAAGACATAGCCTAGCGGTTAGGCAGACGTTCCGGTACGAAGCGATAGAAATTGTGGAGGCACCACTCGCGAGTCTTAGTTGACATGCACGTATATCAGGGACGCCCGAATATGTGATCGATCCGACTCGAATGGTGATGGAGGATTCTCTATCACGAGGCTTGGCTGAAATACATGTATTTTGGGGACGCCTAGAATATGTTCACGATCCAACTAAGTGATACGTTGAATCAAGTGAGACTAGAGGAATGGAAAGAGTCGAGAATTTTGAAATAGTATTTCAAAGAAAAGATTAAGGGTAGTGCGAGCGTGGCTCGGATTGAGAAAATGCATAGGCACAGTGTGTGCGAGAGTCATTGAACGTTTGAGTGATAAGTCGATAAGTGTACTTAATTAGTTTCGAGGACGAAACTTTTTCTGAGTGGTGTATGATGTAGTGTCCCGTCCCGCTCAGTCAATCGGAGGAATCAAAATGCTGACGGCGTTCAGACTTAGCCTTACAATGGCTGTTCGAAGACATCGCTCGGTCAAGGCGACCGCTCGCTCAGGTGGGGTAGTTTCGATGAACTTGCCTCATCTTAGCCTTCACATAATAAATCGCATATTTTCAACTTGCACAAGTAGGCTTGATAATAAAAGAGACGAATCCACATAGCTAAATGGAGTAATCCCGACGGGTTGAATTAAGTTAGAATATGGAAATGTCCAATGGTCGGCTTAGCGTTGGTGCACGGCGTGCTTTGAAAATGACATTCAGTCCTTCATCTCGTGGCTTGGGAGAAGGAAAGTTAGTTGAGTAGGCGATGTTATGAACGTAGCCTAAGTCATAGGCGTTGTCCGTATAAATGCTTCATAAAGCATGCACGGTCCTATCGTCCAAGGCTTGGCATAGCCTTGGCTTGCCCCATGAGTTAAGTTGCGTTGCACGGCTTATGATATAAGTCTAGGCACCCAAATGACTTGGTCATTCAGAAGTCGAACGCATGCGCGGCACGTTTTCGCAATGCGAGGCTTGACGCAGCCTTTGCTCGTCGAGTCGTTGTGCGTTTAAGTCAGGCAAGTTATGTTAGGCTATCGGAGTGGTAGCAAGCACGGTCCTACGAGTTCTACGGTTGGGTATAACCACATAGTCTTACGGTCTCAAGGCCCGTCATATAAAGTATGACTTGGGCAATAGCGTCGCGTAGATCGGAAGTCAGTTTGAGGCACGATGCACGAACTTAGTGTTTAAGGCATGAACCACGGTTGATTTAATAAGTTTTGGAGAAAGGACTATCGAATAGGCATTGAGTTAAATGAAATGATATGGTAACATGGAAAGAATGCTCGTGACCGTGGGTCGGCGAGGGGTCTCAAATAATAGAAGTCTTGATATTGGTTTGAAAGAGATGGTAACATTGGAAGAGGAATGACTATGTGAGACGTCAGTTTGTGTCGAGTCTTGCATGGTCATTGGACAACTTGTCGACAAGGACAATTTGTTTCCTCGGACGACAATCCGCGGCCACGGGACCGTTCCGGCCTAGGAGGAAATCGAGGGTAAAAGTGAGCGGGATAGCTGAACCGAAAGGCAAGTATTCGGTGGACGCTCATCGGGGCTAGCTACTTGCGATGACCGGTCCATTCTATACCAGCTATGTGTCCAAGATAGCTTGTCATGCTAGTGACCTCATATAGATGAGTCGGCACGGACGGCAATCTGCGAGTGTGCCTTTGGATTGAGTCGAGTATTGATTACACTATATCAAGGAGTCGAGTTGAATGTGTGTGTATAGTTTGAACACAATATTGGGCCTAATATTTGGTTGCAACGTAGGCGACATGCTTCGACACGAGATGTGGCGTCGAGTCTTATGTTGTCGGCATATAAGTTGCATAGTTATGGTTTGAGTTATCTTGAGTTAAGTCAGGAAATGCTGCAAGGTAAAGTTGGTCGAGTGACACTTAGTTCACAAGTTGGATGGGTCAGTTGATGATTTAGTAGCGAAGGGCCGCGAGGCGGCGATATAATTGAGTCTTATTTGAGTTGCGAGACACGGCCTCAACAAGGACTTATAGCACGTTTACACGGGAATGGAGTCTTATCGCGTAGTTGCGTCTCTGATTTTGGGCCGTAAGGCAAGCACGACTTGTTAGGTTAACATTGTTGAGTCGACGTTGTTGTTGTAAGCACGGGATGGTCTAGAGACACAAAATAGGCTAAGGCGTCGGTCATAAAACTGATCCTAAGATAAGAGTAGAAAAATAATTGATAAGAAGGGACTATGTTACACAAAAGTAAATCAAACGTATTGGTTTTGTATGGGTGGACGAGGAGCTCATTCCACCGGTACAGTTGAGTACTGACATCCACATAATTTTCATGTGCAGGCACAGGTAGAAGCTCGTGGCGCGGAGCTCGCTTGGATGCATCGAGACACGGAGTTCCTTAGCGAATTCGAAGCGTGCGATCGCATGAAGTCAAGACTTATACGGAACATAATGTATGGACATCATCGTCCAAAGCATCCGCTGGCCCAAGACATGTATTGAGAGATGAGAGAGAGCTGAGTGACTTGTAATATGAGAAGAGTGAGCTTGAGTGACTTGTAATCTTGGCCTTGCGCCCCATTGTAACCTTTATTCAATATCAATAAAGAGCTTCTTTGAATAACTTGTATTTTGTTCTAATTTTCGCTGCTATTATTCAATGTCTCTGCATGGGACTTCTGTACGACGACCCCGTCGCAGCCGCTGAAATCGGCCGTTATGGAACCCGCCTTGTACGAGCGCAATCTAGGCTCGTACGGCATCACGCCTTAGCGAGGACGATCCTTCTACGGAGACCTTATTTGTGATTAGGTTGGAGACATAGTTTTTCTGCGGATATCTCCGACTCATGGTACGATACGTTTTGGTGGAGGTGGGAAGCTTAGTCCGCACTTCATCGGCCCTTTCGTTATCAGCGGGAGAGTCGGCGACGTAGCTTACAGGCTAGACTTGCCACCTGCACTAGTGGGGGTCCACAACGTATTCCACGTATCACAGTTGAGACGGTATGTGGCTGACCCTAGCCATGTGTTCGATCATTCGGAGATTGAGGTTGGACCTACTCTCAATTATCCAGAGTAGCCAGTGGAGATTCTGGATCGCCGAGAGAAGGTGTTGAAAAACTAGGTGATATCCTTGGTTCGCGTCGCATGGAGGCATCATTCTCCAGGAGAGTCTACCTGGGAGCGGGAGGATGAGATGCGCGAGCGATACCCACATCTGTTTGCACCGTAGGGTATGATTATCTATCCTTCTCATCAGTGTAGTTTCGTCTTTAATTTCGAGGACGAAATTTTTCTAAGGTGGGTAGGATTGTAACACCCAGTTTTCCAAATGAGGGTAATTTTGAAATTTTGTATTTTAATTTATTTAATTATGATATTTAAGTAATAATATGATATTTGGTGATTTTTAATAATTTTAAAAACTATTTAAAACCATAACTTGTAGTTTTGGTATTTTGCTAGTGTAACCCTAGAGATAGTGACCTAGAGCCTAGCCATGTGATTAGGGTATTTCATTTATCATTTCTAGTTTGAGGGTATTTTTGTTATTTTTGAATTATTTGAATTTAATATATTTTAATAGGAATTTAAAATGATTAATTCGAATGGTGTGATTTAAATACTAGTTAATTGATTGCCATGTGGTTTAGGTTAGCCTAACCTAGATTGGACCTAACCTAGATTAGTCATAGCTAGTCTAGTTAGCCACATTGAGTTTAGTTAGCATTGGTTAAATAGGTTTAAGTCATGATTAGCTAGTTTGAGTGGTTGCAACTTGACTAGGAAGGAGCCCTAGATTCTAGGCCATCCAAATAGTCATGATGCATTGCTAGCCTTAGATGCACCCCTAAAAACCCTAACCCTAGCTAAATGGCCGGCCAAGGACCCCCCCTCCCTTGCCTACAAAGTATCTCTATTGGGAGTTGTGCCTCTTTTCACTATTCCATCATTTTTCCTAAGAACAAGGTTAACCTTCATTTTTATTTCTTCATAGATTAATCATTAGTGCTCCATTTTTATTGAGATTTCTTCCATAGTATTCTAAATATTGTTCTCCTACTGTTGGTGGAGTCAAATCTCAGGTTTGACACAATTTGGAGACTTTGAGTGGCTTTTGGAGATCTCTTTTGAAGGGGCTTTTTGTTGTGAAGAGCACACCTAGGTAAAACTCTATTCTTCCATTGAAATTAGGGTTTCTTTGCATAAACACCAAGCCCTAGGTGTCCTTGTAATGTAGGAATAGGATTTGTACCATTTCGTGTCATGTACGTGTCCGTATCGGACACGTATCAGTTGAGAACGCAGGTGTTCGACGAAATGCCACAGTGGGCATTTCGATCGAGATTTTGAAATATAAATGAATAGGAAGTTGTGTTTGGATGTGGCTTATGTGTTTTTGCTCGACTGAGGTGTTATTGGTGTCGTGTCGTATCGTATCGCTTTGGAACGGGTACATGCGGGGTGCAGCACGCGCACACGCGGGTAGCATTCCCTTGCTACTCGGGGTGTACTGTGCACAGCACACGCCACGTGGATACGTAAAAATTGACATGTGGGTACGGGCAGTGTCTGACACGAGGCTCCCAAAGTTTCGTGGGTCCTCGTGTCGTATCGGACACGGAATCGTGTGTGCACGGGGCGTGCACTGTGCGTGTACATTCTGTGGTTTGTTTCACTGTTTAAATCCAGTTTTTAATGTTTAAATTTGTGATTTTAATTGCTAATTAGATCCTAAACATGATTAATAATATATGTTAGATTGGATTTACATTTGGGATTGGTTGTTTGATGTGAAATAGGGTTTTGGATTCGAACAATGCATTCGGCTGATACCATGTACTGATACATTGGTATTTCTGAAATTCTGAACTTTAAATCCTATTTTAAGTAATGTTTTTCACTGTTAAGTGTTTCCCACATATTGTAGTTCATGTTTACTTCATGATTACTTATTTAGAATAGGCTTTTTGATTTGAGAATAGGATTTGGACAATGTGTGGGTTTCGAAATGCAGGAAGCTGAAACTAATTTCTATTTCTATAACCTGAGAATTTATTTCCATTCCTTAAACTGAGTTGTTCTTTCCATTTTACTGTAATTGAATGTTTCATTTCATTCCTAATTATCTGAGGATTGGTTTCCTTCATTCCCTCTTAACTGAAATGGTGTTACATGTAAACTGTCAACAGGGATTGGGTATTAGTTAACTGCTTTGATTCAAATTTGCATTCCCTGTTTTTCCATTGCCTCACACACTCTATCAATGAACACTTCACTGATTTTTCTTCTAGTTAGCTCACTGAATTCCTGTTTTCCCATACTGATTGGTAGTTCACTGTTTTTTTTTTCAGATTTCATTAGGGTAGTTCACTGTTTTTCTATTCTAGGATATCTCTCACACAGGTTATGCCATGCCACACTATTCCAGATTTCCTATACTTAGCTCATTGATTTTTAGGATATGTACACTGTTGCAAATAGGTTGATTCCAGATTTATATACCACTGATTTTTCCTATTTCCCAATTGCACACTACACTGTCATGCCTTCTGCACTGTTTGTGTATGTCACTAACACCACACATTGACACCCTCATGCCATATCACACACACACACACAAGTGTCCCACTAACACACACACACACACATGTCTATCTCACACTCAAGTGACACTCTCTTGTGTTCTCACACACACACACATGAACACATACATATGCCCTTCCCTATTCTTTATGTGTAAGCATATATTATAGGTAACCTATATGCTAATATGTGTTACTATATTATATTATATAAATATATCAATATGTGAATTATATTAGATATATGAATTGACATGTGTATATGTGATTTGTATGTTGGTTTATAGGCATGAGATAGCCTAGCCTAGGGCTCATGGCCTATGGTGTGTCTGTTTGCCTAGTGAGAATTAGTTAGACTTGTTTAGTCTTGATTAGACCTAGAATAGACTAGTGTAGACTTGTTTGACTTAGGTTTGACCTAGTTGACCTAGTTTGACTTCTAGGGTTGACCAGAGTTGACCAAGAGTTGACTTTGGTCTAGATTGACCTAGATTCATGTAGAATGCATTGAATTGCATCTTATTATCATTTTAGACTCATAGTGACTTGTACTGTTCTATAGGAGACAGAAACCACTCCTCGGACAGTAGATATTCTTCAGATACTCAGATACCAAGCGAGTACATTCTCTGATCATTTCATATCTTGTTAGAATTATATTTCTGCTTTAGATTACTTTACTTGATGCTGTCACAACATTATCACGGATTAGTACTATATGGATCTCTTCATCCGATGTTATCCTCCTCGGGAGCATCGGATACATTATGTCATGTGCGTTTCACTTTCATCATGTACTCATGTGCTTTCACCATACATGTACACTCTTGTGAATCATGTACTCTCATGTTCACGGAGCTCTCATATATACTATCACGTGCACCCTTTCATGGGCCTTCATGAGATATCACGTATAATAACATAACCTGCTTAGATCCTTGTGTATTGATTGGGGAAACGGGGGAGTGCAAATAGTCATTTGAACAAATTCCATAGTAGTGTAGATCATGTGAAACTCCTTAGTGTAGATCATGTACTAATATGTCCTGTTCACATGTGCTATCCTATACTCTACATCACTAGCCACTGTTAGTTCTCTATATACAGTAGCTATTTACTTACAGTTCTCTCTCTTTACATCATGTACTTCCTTTCAGTTTCATGTATCTTACTCTACTGCATGTTTATATTTCTAACCTGCTATGATCTGTTGGGATGTATTGTGCTCGTTCCTGTCCTGACTGGACCTGTTGAAAATATTACAGAGGACGAGGAGGAGGCCTGTGTGGATACCTTCTACGGGGCAGCTCTAGATGACACCAGTGATCCAGATTTCCAGCCGGATCCACTAGCTGTAGAGACTGAGACTCCCTAGTCTAGGTTTTACTATTTCTGTCATTTGAGATCTGGGATTTTATATATTCTTTCACATTCTGTAGTTGAGACTTTGTATTTTTGGATGTTTGCTGAGTTGTTATCTTAGACACTTAGACTCTTCTGATCATCTGTATTTTATTTTGAGTTCTATATCATATCGTACTTCTTCTTCCTTAGTTGTGATTGAGTTTACTTTCTGCTATGTCACCCCCATTCGGGGAGTATAAACTGCTTAGCACTATATTGTTAGATGTTGTGACCTAGGACAGCGTTCTACCGTCGACACTGCGGCGTAGGCTGGACGTACCCACTTCTCGTGCCCGTACTCTAGGGTGCAGGTCGTGACAGAGTGAGCTTGAGTGACTTATAATCTTGGCCTTGCGTCCCATTGTAACCTTTGTTCAATATCAATAAAGAGCTTCTTTGAATAACTTGTATTTTATTCTAATTTCCGCTGCTATTATTCAATGTCTCTGCATGGGACTTCTGTGCGACGACCCCGTCGCAGCCGCTGAAATCGGCCATTATGGAACCCGCCTTGCACGAGCGCAATCTAGGCTCGTGAACGATCGCTCCTACGGGAGCGGTACGTGACAGAGGGAATGGAGGCTGCGGGGGTGGGAGAGGCCGCAGGGGGGGATGGGGGCTGGGGAGTTGGGGGGATGGGGGTCGACGGTGGTGGGAGTGGGGCTCGCGGGGGGCGGTGTGGGGGGGAGGCCGCGGGGGGGTGGATGGGGGCCGGGGGTGTGGGGGTCGGCGGGTGGTGGGAGTGGGGCTCGCGGGGGGGGGTAGTGCAGGGGATGGGGGTCGGAGGCACCGGGGTCGGTGGTGGTGGGAGTGGGGGTCGCGGGGGGGTAGTGCATCGAATTGGGGCCGAGGGTGGGAGTGGGGGTCGGAACACACACACACACACACACACACACACACACACACACACACACACACACACACACATATACACACATTATATATATATATATATATATATATATATATATATATATATATATATATATATATATATATATATTTTTGACTTAGTATATATATACATATATACTAAGTTTATATATATATATATATATAAACTTAGTATATATGTATATAGAGGAGTATATATAAACTTTGGATCGAAACCGAATAATAAAATTTAGTATATTCAAAACCGAAACCGAACTTAATATTTTTAAACCCGAAACTGAACCGAAACCAATACCAATACCAAAACCAAAACCAAAACCGAATAATCTAAACCAAAACCAAAATCGAAACCAAAACCAAAACCAAAACCCAAACCGAAACCAAAACCAAAACCAAAATTTAGTTGGTGGAGCGAGCCAGAATCCTTTGACAGAGTTCGATATCGGTATCGGTATCGGTATCGGACTATTTCATTGAGTATCGGAATCGGTATCGGTATCGAACTAATTATGTTTAGTTTGTCTTGCGATACAAATTTTCACATCCAATTTGCAATGGATCGTTACTTCGTTGATCGTAAATAGATATACCAGCGGGTCAACCTCCTCGACCGTAGGTACTTATAAGTATCGACCGTATCGGTTGGTATTGGTCTTAGCGAATTGGTATCGTCCTATCCGATATGTATCGACCGTATAGCTAGGATTCATATTGGTCTTATCGATTCGGTATCGGCCATATTCGATAGGTATCGACGTATCGGATTAGTATCGGCAGTATCAGATTAGTATGGTGGAAGGTTTAGTAACAACTGTACTTGGATTTCTCTCTTCTCGAGCTAGATTACCATTACAAGAGAGTCACGAGAGCGTAAAAAATCTCCTAAATATTGATGTTTACGGGAGTGATTGGCCAGTTACAGTAACATACATGCTTCCTTTTCCATCAGAAAGGAGAGATTGAAAGCAATAACATATAGAGTTGTATTTTGGGAGAATTACAAGAGTTCTTCTTCCAAAATTCAACTCTATATGTTATTGCTTTCAATCTCTCTTTTCCTGATGGAAAATGAAGCATATCTTATCGATATGCGAAGCATATCTTATCGAGGAGGTATCAAACTTTTGCTCCATTTATTTCGATACTCATGTTAAGACAAATCGAAATAGACCTCAAAGGAATAACGAGGACGTTGAGGATGGAGGTATATTCAATGTAAGGGGCAAGCCTATTGGGGATAGTAAGAAACGGTGGTTGACTGACGACGAGTATGATGCCGCTCACCGATATATCTTGTTAAATTGTAACATACAAGAAGTGAGAGATTTGGAGAAGTAAGTGACCACACTTACACTCGTTATAATCTCTAATTTGGTGAAGTAACTGACTACACTTATTCTTATTCTCTCTAACAATGTATTTAGAGATGAATTCAAAATAAGGACACCCGATGTTACCGATGAAGGACTTCAAAGAGAGGTTGATTGTACCTTTCCGTCCTGGTTTCGCAAATACGTAAGTAACTGAGATAATAATTTATGCGACTACCATTAAAATATATGCATCTAAAATATTTAAATTATCAATATTTGTTTACAGGTTTTATTGCCTGAAACAACACTCATAAATGAGAGTATTCGTCATTTGGCATTGGGATCGAAGAAGCATGCAAAGACTTGGCCAGGCTATATCGTTAATGGCTTCAAGTTTAAGGCAACTCGGAATGCTATAAATACCGAATATGTCAATGACGGCTTCAGTACCAAGGATTCTGGTGTTTGCATAAGAGGCACCATCTATAACGATGAGCCGAACTTTGACTATTATGGAGTGCTTCGGGATATTGTAGATTTACAATATATAGTGCCCCATATGATATGTATATTATGATGTTCAAATGTGAGTGGTTCGATACGACACCAAATATCGGTTGGAGAATCGATAAATAATTTGGATTCGTCGATATAAATCATCGCAGGAGGTATAGAGGGTCCGACACGTTTGCGATAGCAAGTCAGGCTGTTCAAGTCTACTAGACAAGCTACCCAAGGCATCGTAGAGATCGATTTGACTGGTGGGTAGTATGCAAGATTAAATCTAGAAATACATTCAACGGTGGAGACCCAGCATACCAAGAGGACCAGATCGAAAAGTCCCAATACCTGGTACACCAGTCGGATACCATGGATGTTGAAAATATTGTTGAGGAAAATAGTAGGGAGGAAGAGATTGATACACAAGACTTAGCTATCAACCAGGGAAGAAAGTGATGTCTTGTCCCAAATATTGAGGATGAAGAAGAAGAAGAAGAACTTGATGAGGATGAGGATACAGATGAAGTCGACGATGAGGATAAGGATGAGGATGGGGATGAGGAGGATGATGAGGACGAGGATGAGGACTGTCACGATTCGCACCCGCTTTTTCGGATACGAGACGTGTCCAAGCCAGCCTACGCCGCAGAGTCGGCGGTAGAACGCTGTCAAGCCCGCAAGAAATAAATGCCTAAGAAATATCATATTTGCTGCTCATTCACATTTCTAATTTATTACAACAGTTACAATATTTAAAATTAAAGGAAAAACAAAGTTTTACAATTAAAGGAATTGATACAATTGCTTTCTATTCTAGGTTGTCCTCAGCATACCCAAGTCTTCCCAATGCTAACAGTGATCGCGGCTAAACCTGAAAAATGTTGGTTTCCAGTCAGGAATGGAACAAGTACACAAATCGACGACAATGCAAAACACAATAGAATTAACAAGACATAAAAATAGTATATGGAATATGAAAGCTAGTAAGAAACTGATAACATAGCACGATAGAGAAGTAAACAAGGAAAAACTAATAAAAGACATCTATCTAGGTGGTGTGAAATATCTGTTTCGACATGTGAACGGCTAGGGGGTAAATCAGGCACACTGCACGTGTCGTGTGCAGCGGCTATCATTCACGAGAGACACTGGGATAGTTCTGGGTAGTCCACATGTTTACTAAGATATTTCCCCTCCCGACTACTCCGTATGACGAGCGTGTCAACAAGCAGCAAGATATATGTATAGACATGAAATGAAAAGACTACTATGAATCGAAAAGCAATCAGAAAGTGCACTTGCCTGAGGTCCTTAGCTGGTGAAACTGATAATGCCGTTGTGTTCACAATAGTCCAGTTAGCCTAGGGTCGATATGCAGGGTTGCAAAAAAATATAAAATTATCGATTAGTTGCGATCCATGATAATCCAATGATTTAAGGGGTATTTCTTAACTTAGAGAAAGGATAACTATTTAATTAAAAATATGTATATACTTTGGAAGGTATAGATAACATAATAGGTTTTAACCCTCTTTAAGAAAATATTTGTTAGTTATTTGAAATATATTTAGAAGCATGATAGATATTTGAACCTATCTAAGAAAGTATTTACAAATACTTATACAAATCTTATTGAAATAGAGCTATTAACTATTATTAGTCAAACTACCATATAGCTTTTGGAAGTATTTATATAAACAATTTAGATATCTATTTAGGAATTATATACATATACATGTCCATAAAAGATATCTCAAGGGTCCAAAATATCATTTAAATATTCTAAATAAATAATATTTAATATACTTAGTATACCAGTCTGGCCCAGAGGCTCAATTCTCATATTGGGCCAGGCCAACTAATCAGTAAATAATAATAATAATAATAATAATGATAATAATAAGAAGAAGAATAGTATACTCTGTACCAGTATTCAATACACATGTATGTATATGCTGTTGCAATAATATGCCTAATATAACTCTAATCTCTGCCTCCTTTTCCAAAATGTAAGTAATCAAACAAAACAACAAATGAAGACTAGCATTACTTTTCTCCTCGTTTTACGAGGGATGGAAGTAATAGAAAATTAAATAAAAGAAACTAACAGATGCTTTGTTACAAAGCAGCAAGAAGAAAGAGGAAAGGGGGAGAGAGAGAGAGAGAAAGAATGGACAGATCGAAAGGAAGGATAAGGGAGAGGAGGGGCTCACCAGGTGAGGGAAAGGTTTTCCCACCGCGCGCGGCGGAGGCGGAGCAGCGTCGACGCGGTTCGAGGGCGGATCCGAGCGGAGGGCTCCAGTGAAGGCACGGCTCGGTGCTGGACCGTTCGATCGCGGCGGTCAGCGGCGGTACGGCGCTCGCCGAGAGTCCAGACGAGGGAACGGGTTTGACCGGGCAGCGTCGGCGACAGCGCCGCTGCTTCGAAGGGTGGCTAAAGACGGCGGGTCGGGTGGAAGACGAGCGCGCGTACGGCCCAGAGCTCGATGGCGGCGGCGGAGCCGGCACAGGAGGTCGGTCCCGCCTGGCGGAGCTTCGCGGCTGCTCACCGGCACGGAGGCGCGATGATCTAGGGCACGGTGATGATCGACCGGGAGAAGCGACGCCATGGTGATCAGCGCCGCAGCGGATCTGTGGGCGGCGCACAGGTCGCTCGGCTCGCGGGGACGCAGGCGAGTCCGACACTAGAAGTGTTGGGAGCTCGAGAGCTCGACGACGGACGCGGTTCCAAGAGGGCAACGTGCCGGAGACGGGTGGATCTCGTGTCCTGTCGGTGATGGCTCGTCGGACAAGGTGAGTGGTTGGGATATCCGTGTCGGCCTGTCGACACGGTCATGGGGTTTGTTTGTAATTGTAATCTTGTGGAATAAGATGGGAATGACACGGACGTACGGGTCCGGGCACGGCGGACATATGTGCGGCTTTGGTGTGTTGTGGCTGTTAGTGGTGATGAGGTCGATATCGGTGATGGCAGCAAGGACATGGTTGGTGTGGATGCAGGGGTCGACGTATGCGGTTAGGCTTTGATGGAGATCAGCAAGGCCGACGTGGGTGCGGTTGAAGGCTGAGGAATAGTTCTGTGAGTTTGTTGAATTTTGATTCGAAGGAAAAGATAGAGGAGTCGTCTCCTTATATATGCGTCAAAGCTCTACGCTAGATAAGACTAGTATTTTGATAGGTAAATCCTTTCTCCAGCTGGAATCGAATATTTTAAAATCAAGCTTAATCTAATCTATTAATGATACGTATGAATCCAACCCGAATAACCGATTAGAATAATATTTAATATTTATCGAAATCATATAAATTTAAATAAATTAAATTCACTTTTAAATTAAGGTTTATCCAATTCATAATTCAGTAATAAATTAAAATCAATGTTAGTTTAAAATAAATATTCGATAATAACAAATAATTCAACTCAGCTGAATTCATTTACCCATATCAATCAAATGATCAATCTATTATTTCTAAAATAATATTTAATACACGTAATCCAAATCCATTCCAAACAACTATTAATTACAAAAATCTAGACCAACAATGGATTACAATAAAATTTATTTAATATTATCAAGTAACTAAATTCTATAATTTAAATCTGTAAATGGACTACATAAAATTTACAAAATACTATTTTGTATTCGTCAAGTAATAAAATTCAAAACGAGAATTGGTTGTTTCTATAAATAATATTAGATAAAACCTATTAATCAAGTTCTTACAAAATGCCTTATTATTTTAAAAGAATCATTAATTGAAGTCCATATGCTAATAACCAAATAACGCCACTAATGAATTTAAAAGAAAATATTTTATTTAAAACTAATAACATGTACATGTTTTCAAAGAATTTGTTTCACACAAAAAAATGAATAAAAAAATTTAAAATCCAGAAAGAGGAGTTACAAATCTACCCACCTTAGAAATAAATTCGTCCTCGAATTTAAGGAATGTCTAGTATGGATAGGCTCGATAGGTCCGAATGAAAACTGTAGTAACAAAATAAGTAAATAACTAAAAATGGGGGTTGTTCGATAAGATAAGATCAAGGGGAACGAAAACTTTCTTAATAAGCAATATTGATCAAAGGAAGGATGAGAGTGAAAAAATAGTAATAGCAATAATAATAAGTAAATAAATGGTTTTGATGTTAGAGTCTTGTGGTCTTGATTCATAAATGGTTCTAAGTGTTCTCAAAAAAAAAATTTGATACAAGCTAATAATGACCCCAAGGACAATTCATCAATAGGAGCCGCTACCCACCTTAGAAATATTATTCTTCAAGATTTTGAATGGCACGATTAGTCATGATTAATGATATAAGAAGTGATGCGATCATTAATCAAAATAGGTTAGATCGTGAAGATAACACGTGGCACTAGTATAGTCAAAGGGTCTAGTCACCATGGTCAAGGATATAATTGAAATAGGATTAATCAAACGAGAAAGTCGTTAGGCACAATTAACTACTGTTTAGAATTATATAGACGTGGTCAATAATCAAATTTAATCCAAGTCTAAACATGGTTAATATTACTAGATACAACTAAGATGTAGTACGATAAAGATTAATCATGTGGTCATCCATGCAAAAGAATTAGAAAGTTGGCACGAGCATGAACGAGGTCAAAATGGTCATGGTCAAAATGGAATGACAATATAACATTAGCAATAATTGATTTGAAATGTATGCACGATTATGATTATAGTCAAGAGAGTTTAGTCGTGATCAGATTTGTTTAGGAACGATCAATTAGTTAAGCAAGTTTGTTTAGGCATGATTATAGGATCAAACCTAGGAAAAGATATGAATTGACTTGATCGAATAAAAGAAGTCTAGTCCTGATCGAAATTGTTCAAGGATGATCAAATCCAAAATTGTTTCGTTATGCTTAAAATATTTTTCCATAATTAATTAGGCACAAGTTTAGAATCAAAATCTAGATAAGTTTAGGAATCCTGTCAGAATTATATTAAAAGATGGTAATCTGAAAAATAGAAGGATAAGAAAAGAAGGAAGAATGGTAGTTTATTGAGAAGATTGTGACTAGGAGTAAGCACGGATCAATTTGAAAACTCAATAGTTATATGCCAATAAGACGTAGTCTCTATGGTATTCGAAACTCGTAAACATGATCGAAGTCATTTTACCGAGAATTTATGCCTCGCCAGTGTACAGGTAGCTGCAATAAACTCTTAATTCTACGACTCAAGCAAGGATACGGTAATGAATACCCTATCAACTCTATCCAATCTGGACATAACAACTTAAAGATGAAGATAGGATGACCAAAATATAGCTTTGGCAACATTCGATAACTTATACTTACTCGAGATTACTTTAACTTAGGGATCATACCTCGCCAGTGCGCTGCTGGCTGCAGTGAACCCACAGTCTCCGTAAGTCAAATAAGTGACAACAGTGCGCGGCTGTCTGCCATCATAAGTCATCAAAATTATTCCAACTATATCCTCCAAGAATATCAAAAAAATATCATACAAATTGATAAAGTTAGAAAAGTGCAAGTATCTGTTCTTCAAGTGGAAGATTCAGCTTGAAAAGAAAAAAAAACAATTGATTAGGAAGGGTGATGATCGAAGTCAAAATAAGTAAAAATCTTTAATCCTTATTTCACGGTATTCAATATTCAACGATTGAGAGGAAAATTTTTAAATCTAAAAAAAAACTTAACTCGAGATTAGTGGACGAATGACGGGGAAGTTATTTTGAAAATAATTCCTTAGGTCCAAGAAAAAGAATATGAGTGATACGATCTTATGATATGGCGGTGTTTAGAAAAGACATAAGATAAAGTTGTATAAATGATCATGATTAGAGAGAAAATGAGAGAATGCAAAAGAAATATAAACTTAAATTTATATTTCTATAATATTCAAGATCGAGAAAAATATGTATAAAGCACTATGTCTACTTATTATGAGTATATTTATACACAAGTATATATGTATGGCCTAAAAATCTCACAATATCACTCTAAGAGAAGGTTATCCTATTTCAAAGAAAAATGTAAATTTAAAATAGCAATAACACATATATTATATTCAATATATAATTTATAGAAATTATTCCCAATATTAGAAATGGACAACCAATATATATACACATCTATATGTCTTCATGGACGACATTTGGTCGCACTACATGACTACTAGGACTTGGGTTGAGTTCGGGCTAGTTTGGAACAACCGGGTCTTCTAAAAGGTCAATAACCTTAATAAATAATAATTAAATTATTCTTAGGGTTATGTCATGATTCGGTCTAGTTTTCTTAGTTAGTGCATACTAATAACTCGTCCTCAACTACCATGGCTAGAACACTAGTCAAAGCACTTGACCACACTCTCAGTGCCAAAATTCTTGGTCATCTTGCACTTTGAAACTTAACAGTGACTAAGGCCGTCTATATTAAATATTTAAAAAAAATACTTTAATTCAACTAAAAGGAATAAGTGCTATTTTCATAATTTCGGGAAGATGTTACGAATCTACCCTCCTTATGAATTCTGCCAAATGAAAAATGCGATAGTGTATCATTCTATGAAAGTTATCTAGTGTGACATATGTATCAACCTTAACCACCCAAATGTCAATTTGAATTAGGGACTCCTAGTCCTAACCATTTTCTTTAGAATTGACTTACTCCTAGTTGTGAATGAGCATTTCCTAGTCGCAGGCTCGCAGTAGTACGACTAATATGGTACTACCACGAGTTCGCACAATTTGCGAAAACTGACCTGCATGGGCCACCACAAAAACTTGTCACGACCCGCACCCGCTTTTTCGGATACGAGACGTGTCCAAGCCAGCCTACGCCGCAGAGTCGGCGGTAGAACGCTGTCAAGCCCGCAAGAAATAAATGCTCAAGAAATATCACATTTGCTGCTCATTCACATTTCTAATTTATTACAACAGTTACAACATTTAAAATTAAAGAAAAAACAAAGTTTTACAATTAAAGGAATTGATTCAATTGCTTTCTATTCTAGGTTGCCCTCAGCATACCCAAGTCTTCCCAATGCTAACAGTGATCGTGGCTAAACCTGAAAAATGTTGGTTTCCAGTCAGGAATGGAACAAGTACACAAACCGACGACAATGCAAAACACAATAGAATTAACAAGACATGAAAATAGAATATGGAATATGAAAGCTAGTAAGAAACTGATGACATAGCACGATAGAGAAGTAAACAAGGAAAAACTAATAAATGACATCTATCTAGGTGGTGTGAAATATCTGTTTCGACATATGAACGGCTAGGGGGTAAATCAGGCACACTGTACGTGTCGTGTGCAGCGGCTATCATTCATGAGAGACACTGGGATAGTTCTGGGTAGTCCACATGTTTACTAAGATATTTCCCCTCCCGACTACTCCGTGTGACGAGCATGTCAACAAGTAGCAAGATATATGTATAGACATGAAATGAAAAGACTACTATGAATCGAAAAGCAATCAGAAAGTGCACTTGCCTGAGGTCCTTAGCTGGTGAAACTGATAATGCCATTGTGTTCACAATAGTCCAGTTAGCCTAGGGTCGATATGCAGGGTTGCAAGAAAATATGAAATTATCGATTAGTTGCGATCCATGATAATCTAATGATTTAAGGGGTATTTCTTAACTTAGAGAAAGGATAACTATTTAATTAAAAATATGTATATACTTTGGAAGGTATAGATAACATAATAGGTTTTAACCCTCTTTAAGAAAATATTTGTTAGTTATTTGAAATATATTTAGAAGCATGATAGATATTTGAACCTATCTAAGAAAGTATTTACAAATACTTATACAAATCTTATTGAAATAGAGCTATTAACTATTATTAGTCAAACTACCAAGCTTTTGGAAGTATTTATATAAACAATTTAGATATCTATTTAGGAATTATATATATATATATATATACATGTCCATAAAAGATAACTCAAAGGTCCAAAATATCATTTAAATATTCTAAACAAATAATATTTAATATACTTAGTATACCAGTCTGGCCCAGAGGCTCAATTCTCATATTGGACCAGGCCAACTAATCAGTAAATAATAATAATAATAATGATAATAATAAGAAGAAGAAAAGTATACTCTGTACCAGTATTCAATACACATGTATGTATATGTTGTTGCAATAATATGCCTAATATAACTCTAATCTCTCCCTCCTTTTCCAAAATGTAAGTAATCAAACAAAACAACAAATGAAGACTAGCATTACTTTTCTCCTCCTTTTACGAGGGAGAGAAGTAATAGAAAATTAAATAAAAGAAACTAACAGATGCTTTGTTACAAAGCAGCAAGAAGAAAGAGGAAAGGGGGAGAGAGAGAGAGAGAGAAAGAATGGGCAGATCGAAAGGAAGGAGAAGGGAGAGGAGGGGCTCACCAGGAGAGGGAAAGGTTTTCCCACCGCGCGCGGCGGAGGCGGAAGCAGCGTCGACGCGGTTCGAGGGCGGATCCAAGCGGAGGGCTCTAGTGAAGGCGCGACTCGGTGCTGGACCGTTCGATCGCGGCGGTCAGCGGCGGTGCGGCGCTCGCCGAGAGTCCAGGCGAGGGAATGGGTTTGACCAGGCAGCGTCGGCGACAGCGCCGCTGCTTCGAAGGGTGGCTAAAGACGGCGGGTCGGGTGGAAGACGAGCGTGCGTACGGCCCAGAGCTCGATGGCGGTGGCGGACGGCCGGCACAGGAGGTCGGTCCCGCCTGGCGAAGCTTCGCGGTGGCTCACCGGCGCGGAGGCACGGTGATCTAGGGCACGGTGATGATCGACCGGGAGAAGCGACGCCATGGTGGTCAGCGCCGCAGCGGATCTGTGGGCGGCGCATAGGTCGCTCGGCTCGCGGGGACGCAGGCGAGTCCGGCACTGGAAGTGTTGGGAGCTCGGGAGCTCGACGACGGGCGCGGTTCCAGGAGGGCAACGCACCGGAGACGGGTGGATCTCGTGTCCTGTCGGAGATGGCTCGCCGGACAAGGTGAGTGGTTGGGATATCCGTGTCGGCCTGTCGACACGGACATGGGGTTTGTTTGTAATTGTAATCTTGTGGAATAAGATGGGAATGACACGGACGTATGGGTCCGGGCACGGCGGACATATGTGCGGCTTTGGTGTGTTGTGGCTGTTAGTGGTGATGAGGTCGATGTCTGTGATGGCAGCAAGGACATGGATGGTGTGGATGCAGGGGTCGACATAGGCGGTTAGGCTTTGATGGAGATCAGCAAGGCCGGCGTGGGTACGGTTGATGGCTGAGGAATAGTTCTGTGAGTTTGTTGAATTTTGATTCGAAGGAAAAGATAGAGGAGTCGTCTCCTTATATATGCGTCAAAGCTCTATGCTAGATAAGACTAGTATTTTGATAGGTAAATCCTCTCTCCAGCTGGAATCGAATATTTTAAAATCAAGCTTAATCTAATCTATTAATGATACGTATGAATCCAACCCGAATAACCGATTAGAATAATATTTAATATTTATCGAAATCATATAAATTTAAATAAATTAAATTCACTTTTAAATTAAGGTTTATCCAATTCATAATTCAGTAATAAATTAAAATCAATGTTAGTTTAAAATAAATATTCGATAATAACAAATAATTCAACTCAGCTGAATTCATTTACCCATATCAATCAAATGATCAATCTATTATTTCTAAAATAATATTTAATACACGTAATCCAAATCCATTCCAAACAACTATTAATTACAAAAATCTAGACCAATAATGGATTACAATAAAATTTATTTAATATTATCAAGTAACTAAATTCTATAATTTAAATCTGTAAATGGTCTACATAAAATTTACAAAATACTATTTAGTATTCGTCAAGTAATAAAATTCAAAACGAGAATTGGTTGTTTCTATAAATAATATTAGATAAAACCTATTAATCAAGTTCTTACAAAATGCCTTATTATTTTAAAAGAATCATTAATTGAAGTCCATATGCTAATAACCAAATAATGCCACTAATGAATTTAAAAGAAAATATTTTATTTAAAACTAATAACATGTACATGTTTTCAAAGAATTTGTCTCACACAAAAAAAAATGAATAAAAAAATTTAAAATCCGGAAAGAGGAGTTACAAGGACGAGGACAAAGACGATGACGATGATTAGATTAAATATCAGTATATATTAAAAACACTTTCAATTACGTGATTTTAGTTTGACCTCATAAAAGCATTTATAACTTAGTGAATTCAGTTTAAACTTCTGCATATTCTTGTTTCAGATGGCACTCCTAGTTCTTTTCTTCGCGGCGTCACTCGTCGCCCTGCTGATGGCTAGCACTCGTCGTCGTGGTGCTAGTGGTGCTAGTCGTGGAGGTGGTGGTGCTGGTGGTGGGCATGGTCGTGGTCGCCTTCAGCCTTCCCGGGAGGCGACCCCTGCTAGCGATCCCGACCCGGAGAGTACCCCGGGCAAAGACTCATCCCACCGTCGATCTACCATGGGGCTATCGACACCTTCGTCGAGGGCGTCTCCATCTGCTAGCGGATCCGTTCCGCCAGCGGATCCACCAGCGGTATAACCAGTTACTGCACAGTGGGCCCCGGAGTACCCCCGAATTCAATTACACCCGGTTACTGGCGAGTACATGCGCGAAGCCACGGATCCTCCGACTTTCCCAGAGAGGCTGATAGGTGAGTTCCGACGAGAGCTATGGCCCGCAGGTGAAACGTAAGTAAATTTAAGTTAATTTAATAAATTTGTTTCATTTATTCAAGTTAATAATTCAGTCGTTGCTTCTTTGTAGATTTTTTCTGTGGGATGCTACCAGGCTTCTAGGGCAGATTATCCGGGCTAACTACCATGGCCCCTACCTTAATTTTTCTAAGGTGCCCCTAGACTTGCAGTACCGCTGGTTCGACGAGATGAGGGTATACATATATATATATATATATATATATATATATATATATATATTTATATATATATATATATATATATATATATATTGTGATTAATTATTAATTACTCTTTAATCAACTATTTTTTTAATATCGTGATAATTGAATTTGTATGTCAGAGGACCTTCTGGTGGCCCCTCCATCGCGAGGAGGCGATCCGCAGGACCTATAGAAGCGTCATCGGGAAGAAGATACGAGATGCGGTTTATGACCTTCGAACGACGCATTCGAAGAAGGAGTGGATCCGATAGGACTACTATGAGCAGCTCTTGGAGAAGATGGATGCTCCTGCCTTCAAACAGAAATCGAAAAAAGCGAAAGCGAACCGACGGGCCACAGGGCTACATACGAGGGGATCAAAGCCCCATGCAGCGACTCTTACAGAATTGGTGAGATACCACAAATTCATTCTACTATCTAATTCGGTATTATTAATATACTTAATTAATTAAATTCTACGAATATTTCGTATGCCGACCCAACGGGCGTTGAAGGAGGGAAAAGATGCTGACTCGGTCACCATGCACGATGTATTCCAGCATACCCACAAGAGGCAAAAGGACGGGAGCTTCGTCGATGAGAGGTCCAAGGAGACGGATGTAAGTACTTACGTTTATGAGACTTGTGTTAGAATTATAAGTATTCAAACTATAACTTAGGTAAACTTAGGATTCAGACTACAACTTAGGTAAACTTAGGATTCAGACTATAACTTAGGAAAACATAAGATTTAGATTATAACTTAGGTAAACTTATAGTATAAATACATTCATTTGATAGGCTGCGTATCGTGAGGCCCTTAGTCGGGTTCAGCCATCTGCTGCCGAGGATATCGACAAAATAACGCCCATCGGGACGCCCTCTTCTATGGCCGCTCGCTACGACGACATGTTCGTAGATACCGTCGACGGCTTTAAGAAAGGCGTCTGTACGGAGTCGGCTCCCTGGCGCCGTTGCACGCGACGATTCCTAGATTTCCACCTCCCCCGTCTCCTTCCGCGGCCCCGACAGATGATGATGTGAGGTTCCAGCTTGCGCATCTGAATGAGGCGGTGTCAGACTTGCGAGCGCAGTTGTCCACATACTTTTTGCGTCCTTCTACTACTTCCGGTTCGTCTGCTCCCGATCCGTCTACTGGTGCTGCCGGTCCTTCTTCCGTCTGGCGTCTCTCTTTTGACCCTACTGCCCCTATCGTACCGCATTCTGCTGTGACGGCCCTTCTCGATCTGATGTCGCCAGAGCAGCTGCGCCAACTTCCAGACCATGTCTTAGAGGAATTGCCGCCACACCTGGTGGAAGTGTACATGCATCGGACGTAGTAGGGAGTACCAGCACCATCGGATGATCCAACTCCTCCTTTTTCTTGATGTTTGTATTCGAATATTTTGAAAACTGTTTAAATATTGAATATTTGTGTGTTTTGTGTGGACAATTTGAAATATTGGATAATGTTGACTGTTTTAAATGATTGGTGTATTATTTATGTTGGTTTGTGTTGGTGGATGTTTGAGAATGATCTGTTTTATTTATGTTGGTGGATGTTTGGGATTGTATATTGGATAATGTTGAATGTTTGGATAATTTATGTTATTTATGTTAGTGGATGTTGTGTGAACAGGGAATGCTCTGTTTTATGCAAAAAAATTCAAAAAATTCCCAGTTAGCGACGGAGTCGTGACTACCAACCAACAGAATATCCGTTGCTAACTGGAACTATTCCAAGTTAGCTACGGATGGCGACTACTCACCGACAGAATATCCGTCGGCAAGGTTCTAGAAATATGAAAAAAATCACAAAAACGGATGACGGATATTCCGTCGGTTGGCCGTCGCTAGTAGTCGATAAAAGATTGGCAACGGATAATCTGTCACCAAATCAGCGACTGGTCGGCGACGGAGTAGCGACTAATCCCAACGGAGTAGCAGTAGAATATTCGTCGCCACGGTTCTAGAAATATGAAAGATTCACAGAACCTGGTCAACGGATGTACCGCCGTTATTCCGTCGCTATGCCATCGAACAGTAGCAACAGCAAGCGACGAGTTAGCGACGGAGATTGTCTATCAGACACTCTCTGATACGCGTTTACCGACCATTTAGTTACGTATTAGCAACGAATATTGCATATCAAATACTCTCTGATATGCAATTTCCGACCATTTTAGCGACGGATACGGCCGTCGCTAAGGTGATGTATCATTAACTTTCTGATACGTGCTTTGACAAAAATTCGTCGGCCATTCTTCGCGAGATGTACGAGTATAGTTGACGGAAATCCGTCGCAAAATCGTCGCTGGGAGACAACTTGGCGACGAATTGTTTTTAGGGATAGGCTTTTCCCGACGGATGTTTTGGACCAAATTTCATCGGCCATCCGTCGGTATACCATTTACCGACGGCTGGGCGACGAATACGATCGTCGCTAAAGCGATGAATTTTGGTAGTGTACTCGTTTTTACCATTCTACGAGAATTTTAAACCTTACTTCGATTTGAAATTACATTTCTATACTCGTTTCCACAAATCTACGTCACTTTTTAGCCACGTTGCGGTTAGAATCTATGCCACTTTTTTTACAATATTTAGGTTAGAATCACGCATCTATACTCGGTTTTACTAGTTTAGGCCCGTTCTACACCATATTTTGAATAGAACAACCTATCTATACTCATTTTCACCATTCTACGGCTATTTTCACTACAGGCCGTTTAGAATCACCCACAAAAACTCGTTTCACCATTCTACGCCTATTGTATGCCATAATTTAATTATAATTACCCATCGAATACACATTTATCATTCTACGCGCATTTTATCCCATATTTCAGTTAGAATCCCTTATTGATGCTCATTTTCACCATTATACGAGCAATTTATACCTTATTTTGGTTACAAATTATATTTCTATACTCGTTTTCGCTAATCTATGCCATTTTTTACTATATTTTGGTTAAAATCATGCACGTACACTCGGTTTCACCAATCTACGCCTAATTTACACCATATTTTGATTAGAACCACCCATATATACACGTTTTCACCATTCTACGTCCATTTTCACCATAGTTTGCTTATAATCACCCATCAATACTCGTATTCACCATTCTGCGCACTATACCATAATTTAATTATAATCCCTCATCTAATACTCTTCTTCAGTATTGTACGTGCATTTTATATCACATTTCAATTAGAATGACTCATTTATACTCGTTTTCACCGTTCTACGAGAATTTGACACCTTTTTCGGTAACAAATTATATTTCTATACTCGTTTCCACAAATCTACGCGATTTGTTTTACCATATTTCGGCTATAATCACGCTTCTACTCTCTTTTTCACCAATCTACCCCCACTTCACATTATATTTCGATTAGAACCTCCTATCTATACTCGTTTTCACCATTCTTAGCCTACCAAAAGCATATTTCGGTTCTAATCACCCACAAATACTCGTTTTCACCATTCTAGGCCTATTTTATATCATATTTCAGTTATAATTACCCTCCAAATACTCGTTTGCATCATTGTTTGCTCGTTCGGTACCATATTTCAACAAGAACCACAAATTTATACTCGTTTTTACCATTCTACGAGAATTTTAAACCTTACTTCGATTTGAAATTACGTTTCTATACTCGTTTCCACAAATCTATGCCACTTTTTAACCACGTTGCAGTTAGAATCACGCATCTACACTCGATTTTACTAATCTACCCCCAATTCTACACCATATTTCGAATAGAACCACCCATCTATACTTGTTTTCACCATTCTACGTCCATTTTTATAATATATCAGTTACAATCACCCACCAAACTCGTTTTCACCTTTCCACGCCTACTTTGTACCATAATTCAATACAAATTGACCGTTAGTACTCATTTTTATCATTGTACTCGCATTTTGTACGAAATTTCAACTAGAATCACACATTTATTTCTAAATTACATTCATGTACTCGTTTCCACAAATCTACGCCACTTTTTTTAACCATATTTCTGTTAGAATCACGCATCTATACTCGGTTTCACTGGTCTACGCCCGTTCTACACCATATTTTGAATAGAACAAACTATCTATACTCGTTTTCACCATTCTACATCTATTTTTACTACAGGTCATTTAGAATCACCCACAAAAACTTGCTTCACCATTCCACGCCTATTTTATGCCATAATTCAATTATAATTACCCATCGAATACACATTTTTATCATTCTACGCGTATTTTATCCCATATTTCAGTTAGAATCCCTTATTGATGCTCGTTTTCACCATTATACGGCATTTTATACCTTATTTTGGTTACAAATTATATTTTTATACTTGTTTTCGATAATCTATGCCATTTTTTTACCATATTTTGGTTAGAATCACGCATGTACACTCGGTTTCACCAATCTACGCATAATTTACACCATATTTTGATTAGAACCACCCATCTATTCTCGTTTTTACCATTCTACGTCCATTTTCACCATAGTTTGCTTAGAATCATCCATCAATAGTCGTATTCACCATTCCACGCACTATACCATAATTCAATTATAATCACCCATCTAATACTCTTTTTCATCATTGTACGCGCATTTTATACCATGTTTCAATTAGAATGACTCATTTATACTCGTTTTTACCGTTTTACGAGAATTTGACACCTTTTTCGGTTACAAATTATGTTTCTATACTAGTTTCCACAAATCTACGCGATTTTTTTTACCATATTTCGGCTATAATCAAGCTTCTACACACTTTTTCACCCATCTACCCCCACTTCACACCATATTTCGATTAGAACCAACTATCTATACTCATTTTCACCAGTTTTAGCCTACCAAAAGCATATTTCGGTTAAAATCACCCACAAATACTCTTTTTCACCATTCTCGGCCTATTTTATATCATATTTCAGTTATAGTTACCCATCTAATACTCGTTTGCATCATTGTATGCTCGTTCGGTACCATATTTCAACAAGAACCACACATTTATACTCGTTTTTGCCATTCTACGAGAATTTTAAACCTTACTTCGATTTGAAATTACATTTCTATACTCGTTTTCACAAACCTACGCCACTTTTTAACCACGTTGCGGTTAGAATCACGCATCTACACTCGATTTTACCAATCTACCCCAATTCTACACCATATTTCGAATAGAACCACCCATCTATACTTGTTTTCACCATTCTACGTCCATTTTTACAATATATCAGTTACAATCATCCACCAAACTCGTTTTCACCATTCCACGCCGACTTTGTATCATAATTCAATGCAAATTGACCGTTACTACTCATTTTTATCATTGTACTTGCATTTTGTACCAAATTTCAACTAGAATCACACATTTATTTCTAAATCACATTTCTGTACTCGTTTACACAAATCTACGCCACTTTTTTTTACCATATTTCGGTTAGAATCACGCATCTATACTCGATTTCACTAGTCTTCGCCCGTTCTACACCATATTTTGAATAGAACAACCTATCTATACTCGTTTTCACCACTCTACGTCTATTTTCACTACAGGACATTTAGAATCACCCACAAAAACTTGTTTCACCATTCCACACCTGTTGTATGCCATAATTCAATTATAATTACCCATCGAATACACATTTATCATTATACTCGCATTTTATCCCATATTTCAGTTAGAAACCCTTATTGATGCTCGTTTTCACCATTATACGAGCATTTTTATCACGACCCGTACCCGCTTTTCCGAATTCGAGACGTGTCCAAGCCAGCCTACGCCGCAGAGTCGGCAGTAGAACGCTGTCAAGCCCGCAAGAAATGAATGCTCAAAATATCACATTTGCTGCTCATTCACATTTCTAAGTTTGTTACAACAGTTACAACATTTATATTTAAAGAAAATACAAGGTTTTACAATTAATGAAGTTGATACAACTGCTATCTATTTTTAGGTTTCTGTCTGCAAGTACACCCGAATCTTCCAAGCTAAGTGAAGCCACAGCTAACCTAAAAAATGATGGATTCCAGTCAGGAATGGAACAAGTACACAAACCGACGACAATGCGAAAACACAATAGAATTAACAAGACATGAAAATAACATATGAGATATAAAAACTGGAAAGTACTGATGACATGGCACGGTGGAGAAGAAAAGAAAAAAATAAAAGACAACTACCTATGTGGTGTAAAATATCCGTTTTGACATGTGAACGGCTAGGAGATAAATCTGGCACGCAGCACGTGTCGTGTGCAGCTGCTATCAGGCAAGAATAGACATTTTAGGGATATTTCTGGGTAGTCCACATGTCTACTAAGATATTTCCCCTCACGACTACTCCGTGTGACGAGCATGTCAACAAGCAGCAAGATATATGTATAGACATGAAATGGAAAGACTACTATGAATCGAAAGCAATCAGAAAGTGCACTTGCCTGAGGTCCTTAGCTGGTGAAACCAATAATACCATACCACTCAATGAGCCACAATCAGGCAATACATGCAGAAGTCTCCAGATGCTGAAATAAATATTACCAACATTCTCAGAATAGTCAAATTAGCTAGGATTGCCTGTACTTAAGTCTAATTCTGGATACAGGGGCAAAACGGTAATTTTGGGTCAAAACGGTGTCCGTCGTTGAACCCGCTTTGTACCGAAAAGCGTGTCAGAGTCAATGGTCTCTAAAGTCGTCAAAATATATGTCAACAGGTCTGGTTTTCCGATACGATCCCAACCGTATGTCCAAAGTTGGATTCCGACGGGCCATGCACAAAATCGCCCGTTGAGTCGGACCGTGGGGCCCACAAAATGGCGATCCGATCAACTGTCTCAGAATCGGACCAAACTTGGCATACAGGACCAGAAAAATGATACGGTCCTGTTGGCGCATGTTTCGTCTCGATCTGACGAACGTGCACAAAGTAATTGGAGAATTTGCACAGAGGTCGATATGGTGAATTTCATCGAATATGCATCAAATTCGTCGTGCACACGCGACTAATTTGAATTCCGTCAAAGCCCACATGTCCACGAAGCCGTTACGCACCTTTCGATGCTTTCGGTTCGCGACCAAGTCGCCCGGTTTGGCGGGACGCACGTGGTATCGGAGCATTTTTCTAGAATTTTTAATATTTTAAAACAGGTTTTCCTCCATCTTTAACATTGAATAACTTTCTGCATATTAGCTGAAAATAAGAACTACCAGTTTCGTTTTAATCTCGTTTAGGTTGTCTACAACTGTGCCAAGTTAGATTCTCGAAAACCCTAATATATAGGTTATAAACTGGCTTCCAAGTTGGGGTTCGAGAGGGTTTTCTGTTCTGTCGTCAAACAAGTTTTCGCCCGACTTCGTGCCGATTTATCGGACTGGTCGCTAGTCTATTTCTAATCCTACTTTATGGGTGATCGAGAGGTTCAGGTTGTCTCTCTATCAAAGTTGCTAGTTCGATTTCTTATTGAACAGAAGGGAAGATTCAAAGGTTAGAAGGGGAGTACCTTGACTGTGATATGGACAGAGCAATGCTCTGTTTCCTGCCGATTTATGGTACCGCGGCCCACTCTGGCGGCCGTGCGGCGGTGCCGGGGGTCAGGGGGTTCGCCGGGCCACTGGGGTCGTGTGGTGATAGTTGCAGGGCGTGCGGGATGGTTGACACTGCAGCTGCGCTTGCATCGCGCTTGCTACGGCTGCTGTTATCGCCGTTCTTCACACGATAATTCGCCGTGCTGCCCCGTGCGCCTGGCAGGCCTGTGGCCACGCGCGGCGGCGCCCAGGGCCGGGGAAGGGGTAGCCTGGAGTCGGCGCTGCTAGGGTTTGATGTTGCGTCAAAAACTCCCCCTCCTCCTCGCGTTATATGTATATATATGACGTGGTCTCAGCCTTCCTGGGACTATCGGGTTTATGGGGAGTTAGGGTGCTGGGCTCTCGGGTTCATGGGTTAGCCGAGTTGGCTGCTGCTCCCTTTCCCCCTTATATTAATACTGCTGCTGATGCTCTTTTGCATATTTTCCTTTTTTTTTCCTTTTTTTTCTTTTTCTATTTCTTTTTCTTTTCTATTTCTTATATATATATATATATATATATATATATATATATATATATATATATATATATATATATATATATATATATAAATATATATATAAATATATATATATATATATACATGTATAGTAATCTCCATGAATCTAATTAATCTCAATATTACATATACATATTAAAACATTTATTCTTTAAAAATAGTATAACCAGTAATATTACTAATATTATATAATAATAATAATAAATATTTAAACTATTTATAATGGTCATGTCACAACTTAGCCAGGTTTTCCTATTTAGGGCATCATTATGACTCGGCCTTCCTTGGCATGGCTAATATACTAGTCAAAGTACGTCACTGCACTATCCGTGCCATGGTTTCTAATCACCTTGTACTCAATTCCTAACAATGACTAAAATCATCTACAATAATAATAAACTAAATAATTATTTATAATAATCTAAAATCATCTATTTAAATAAAATAAATAAAATAAAAATATTTCAAATTTTTTGGTAAGGGGAGCTACAAATCTACCAACCTTAAAAATAATTTTGTCCTCGAAATTCTAACTCATAAACATGCAAAAAATTCAAACATAAAATTAAAAAGAATAAATCCACTATTACCACAATATCCTCGAATTTTAATTTCTCAGAAATATTTATATCCTCATCCTAGCCATTTCGTAACTACGAATCATCGAGGACTTCTACCCACCTTTGGTCACACTACCCACTTCAAACACCTGACGTCATAACATTGTAACCCTCCAGCTAATTGCAAAAAGTAACTACCGACGGATATCTATAGCATAAGGCATCTACAACCCTCTTCTATCTATCAGCAACCCAAAATTTAACAAGCAACTAATTTACACAAGTAGCTAAAAATATTGAGAAACTCCAGTAAGCATGGTTATTCATCGCTCCAAAGTAGGGAGGACAGGAAGATAAGGCAGAATAATCGGGAGCAACTGTGAAGTTTCAAGAGCAGTGGAGAGTATCCAATGTTACAGATAAAAAGGGAGTTTATGAATCACTACCTTATTTGCTAGATTGGGCTACTCTAGTTCAGTCACTTGCTACGTCGAAGAGCCCTTCGTTACTTAGAGTGGCCTGCAATCCGTGCAATACAGAAGTCTCGTTCTCAAAATCCTAATTCAACAAGGTTCCATAATGGAACGGAATTTGAGAAATCAAGATTGTGGTCTTAATGGATTCTCTATTTGGACATCAGTCGTTGGTTGGATGAATATTGGATTTCAATCTATATAGACTAGACAAGATCCCAATGATAAAACTATTCCTACTAGATTAGGGTATCCTAGAATAGGTTTCTACCCAAGGGATTGAGCTAGTTGCTAGTCAGGTTGGTTAGCTAGGTCTCTAAAGCTCAAAATGTGCCTTCAGTGACTTTGTGTTTAAGGAGCACATGAGACCTCAATTGGGTGGCACACTAGTGGCATGTGCATAGTAGGCTTCTAGTAGATCACAACCATATATTGGGTCAAAGGAATTAAGTCGAAGTTGAGGCTCTAATGGAAGTCGGAAAGTGTACCGGCATTATGGTAAGGGTTATAGCTAGTCCTTTTTGCCCTGAAAGTCGTACCACAAAAATAGAGTACATGGGGACGGGTTTGAGTGGGACATGATATACCTAGATGAAGGTGGACTTGTCTAGATCTTGCATATAAAATTTATTGGAAGGTAACAGCTGGTTTCGTGCTCTGAATATTAATGACACGGCCGGGGACACGAAATGATCTAATTGGAAAGTGGGAATCTCTGGGCACTTAATTATCATCCTAATGGAAATTATTCCGATCAATCGGTAATCCTCGTATATCCTAAAAATTTAGAAGGCTTACAGTCTACCCACCTTAGAAGCTAGGACATAGTTTTAGGAATAATAAGGCTAGAAGAATTCCAAAGTTCGGATACTGTACCTCGACTCTTGTTAGTAGAGAATAAGGCACGACGTTACAGGATACCGTAAATATAAGTCATGTCAATGATCGTTCCCTACTAAATGGAAAACGAGTGTGTAATATGACACATGGTTGATAAAATAGAATAATCTACCCGTCCATCGTGTACAAGAGTTATCGACGGGGTAACCAGCCCTAAGGTACATCATATGAAAAGGTTCCTAACAACTGGGTCGTGAATTTCTATGTGTGCCAAACTTGCCAGACCTTTGTCATAAGGGTTCTAGTTAAGCAAGCTTCAACTAACAATTAGAGGCTCACAACATTTGGTCTCTTGAGAATAGGTAGTCTCCTAGGTTGGCATTTGATCAAGGGAAAGATCCTAATCACTCTCGGACTCCAATGACTAGAAGATCAAAATAGTAGTTTTAAGGTCGAAGGGAGGACGAGTAACTCAAGGCAAGGTTCCAGTCACAGGGCTGGCCGGCTGATGGTAGCTACACTTGCGTATACAACTATCATAGCCATAGGAATACTTTGTATCTACCTATTAATTATGAGCTTTCGTCTTTCCAATCAGTGAAGACGAAAACAATAAAAAGTTCAAGAGAGATGTCACTGAACACAATTACATGATTCAAGGGCGAATGTTTAATTCAAGAGAAATTGTCAAGCAGTCACGGATGAGATCCTAGAGACATCCATATCTCAATCCACGTAGGATAATTAGATGAACAGCGAACCAAATGCATCATGGTTGATCAGACCGTAATACAATAATTCTGATTAGACAATATGTTAGCGGGCGTCCCCAATAAACATATGTCTTGAATCAAGCTCGATAAAAGAGTAAGCTTGCAAAAACTAGGTTGTAACAGCAGCATTGGTCAAGAGAGTCAAATTATAAATATGCGAGATTTTTGAAAGGAGGCACAAGTAGTTCGAGTTTTGAGAGAGTTAAAACCTTACCGGGTGTTCCTGCTTATACAGTCAACCTTCTATCTTCTCATTTCTAAGGCCTTGGTCGACCAATGGGTTATGGACCTCTAAATCTTATATTCTAGGTAAACCTATTAGTGTCAGTCAATTACCTCGTTAATAGATCACAAGGTCCACGGATTGCTAGGTTGGGAGACATGCTACCTAATCTTACAGAATCTTTCACTAAATTTGGCTTTGGATCTTAGGAGATATACAGGCTATTCTCTATAGTGTCCTAAACTTATAATCACGTCTAAAGTCATTTCACCGAGAGTTATGCCTCACCTGTATACTCTGGCTGTGATAAACCCTTGGTTCCGTGATTCAGAGGTGATATGCTATCAGGTACTCTACCTTATATTGACACAAGGTCAAAATGGGTCCACAAGGATATAGTTTTAGCAATGATCCCTAACCTACAATTCTTCGAAATGGTTTCCATTCTATGGGTTGTGCCTCGCCAGTACGCTGCTGGCTGCAGTGAACCCACATTCCCCACTCTCAAATAATTGACGACAGTGCACTGCTGTCTAACCATTATTAGTTAACTATCATTCTTTTAACTATATCCGTAAAATTCACGAGCTTCTAGAGATTCAAACAGGTTGACTAAGAATAAAGCGTAGGTATTTATCCTATTAGTCACAACACTTAAAATAAAAGAGTTAACATGGAGGAAATAACTAAAGACGAAAGGAATACAAATATTCTAATATCTATGTCATGTGCATCTCAATGGTTGAGGGAAAATATCAAATCAATCTACCTCGAGATTCGTATACGAATAACAGAATCAAAAAATTATAAATTAATTCCTTACAGCAAAATAGAATTTAAATAAACCGTTCTAACTTATGATATAAAATCTATATCTAAATAGAGCAAAAAAAAAAAATTGAACGGTTTATCCAGATTAACGCCTTAATTCTAGGTAAGCCTAATTTACCAAGTGAATAGTATATCCACATCGGATCATGTCGTCATATCAAAAGCAAGAGTGTATCTATAGGGATCTAGCAAGTATCTAAATTTAATAATTCTAAATTGCATGGCCTATCTGACAACCTTAACTACCCAAGGGTCAATTTGAACAAGGGACTCCTAGTCCTAGTCATTTTCTTAAATTATTTCAATCCTATTGTGAACGAGCATTCCTAGTCGCAGGCTCGCAATAGTACGACTAACGTACCATCACGATTTCGTAATCTTTTGCGAAAACTGACCTGTATGGGCCACCAAAAAAACTTGTCACGACCCGCACCCGCTTTTTCGGATACGAGACGTATCCAAGCCAGCCTATGCCGCAGAGTCGGCGGTAGAACGCTGTCAAGCCCGCAAGAAATAAATGCTCAAAATATCGCATTTGCTGCTCATTCACATTTCTAAGTTTATTACAACAGTTACAACATTTATATTTAAATAAAATACAAGGCTTTACTATTAATGAAGTTGATACAACTGCTATCTATTTCTAGGTTTCTGTCTGCAAGTACACCCGAATCTCCCAAGCTAAGTGAAGCCACAGCTAACCTGAAAAATGATGGTTTCCAGTCAGGAATGGAACAAGTACACAAATCGACGGCAATACGAAAACACAATAGAATTAACAAGACATGAAAATAACATATGAGATATAAAAACTGGAAAGTACTGATGACATGGCATGGTGGAGAAGAAAAGAAAAAATAAAAGATAACTACCTATGTGGTGTAAAATATCCGTTTCGACATGTGAACGGCTAGGGGGTAAATCCAGCACACTCCACGTGTCGTGTGCAGCTGCTATCAGGCAAGAATAGACATTTTGGAGATATTTCTGGGTAGTCCACATGTCTACTAAGATATTTCCCCTTCCGACTACTCCATGTGACGAGCGTGTCAACAAACAGCAAGATATATGTATAGACATGAAATGGAAAAACTACTATGAATCGAAAGCAATCAGAAAGTGCACTTGCCTGAGGTCCTTAGCTGGTGAAACCAATAATACCATACCACTCAATGAGCCCCAATCAGTCAATACATGCAGAAGTCTCCAGATGCTAAAATAAACATTACTAACGTTCTCAGAATAGTCAAATTAGCTAAGATTGCCTGTCCTTAAGTCCAATTCTGGAAACAGGGGCAAAACGGTAATTTCGGGTCAAAACGGTATCCGCCGTTGAACCCGCTTTGTACCGAAAAACGTGCCAGAGTCAATGGTCTCTAAAGTTGTCAAACTATATGTCAATAGGTCCAATTTTTCGATATGAACCCAACCGTATGTCCAAAGTTAGATTCCGACGGACCGTGCACAAAATCGCCCGTTGATTCGGACTGTGGGGCCCGCAAAACGGCGATCCGATCAACTGTCTCGGAATCGGACCAAACTTGGCATACAGGACCAGAAAAACGATACGATCCTGTTGGCGCAGGTTTCGTCTCGATCTGACGAACATGCACAAAATAATTGGGGAATTTACACAGAGATCGATACGGTAAATTTTGTCGGATACGCATCAAATTCGTTGCACACACGCGACCAATTTGAATTCCGTCAAAGCCCACACGTCCACGAAGCCGTTACGCACCTTTCGATGCTTTCGATTCGCAACCAAGTCGCCTGGTTTGGCGGGACGCACATGGTATCAGAGCATTTTTCTAGAATTTTTAATATTTTAAAACAGGTTTTCCTCCATCTTTAACATTAAATAACTTCCTGCATATTAGCTAAAAATAAGAACTACCAGTTGCGTTTTAATCTCGTTTAGGTTGTCTACAACTGTGTCAAGTTAGATTCTCGAAAACCCTAATATATAGGTTGTAAACTGGCTTCCAAGTTGGGGTTCGAGAGGGGTTTCTGTTCTGTCGTCAAACCAGTTTTCGCTCGACTTCGTGACGATTTATCGGACTGGTCGCTCGTCTATTTCTAATCCTACTTGCTGGGTTATCGAGAGGTTCATGTTGTCTCTCTATCGAAGTTGCTAGTTCGATTTCTTATCGAACAGAAGGAAAGATTCAAGGGTTAGAAGGGGAGTACCTTGACTGTGATATGGACAGAGCAATGCTCTGTTTCCTGCCGATTTATGGCGTTGCGGCCCACTCTGGCGGCCGTGCGGCGGTGCCGGGGGTCAGGGGGTTCGCCGGGTCACTGGGGTCGCGTGGTGATGGTTGCGGGGCGTGCGGGGCGTGCGGGACGGTTGACGCTGCAGCTGCGCTTGCATCGCGCTTGCTACGACTGCTGTTATCACCGTTCTTCGTGCGATGATTCGTCGTGCTGCCCCGCGCGCCTGGCCGGCCTGTGGCCGCGCGCGACAGCGCCCAGGGCCGGGGAAGGGGTCGCCTGGATTCGGCGCTGCTAGGGTTTGATGTTGGGTCGAAAACTCCCCCTCCTCCTCGCGTTATATGTATACATATGACGTGGTCTCAGCCTTCCAGGGACTATCGGGTTCATGGGGAGTTAGGGTGCTGGGCTCTCGGGTTCACGGGTTAGCCGAGTTGGCTGCTGCTCCCTTTTTTCCTTATATTAATACTGCTGCTGATGCTCTTTTGCATATTTTCTTTTTTTTTTCTTTTTTTTTCTTTTTTTTCTTTTCTATTTCTTATATATATATATATATATATATATATATATATATATATATATAATTAACCTCAATATTACATATACATATTAAAACATTTATTCTTTAAAAATAATATAACCAATAATATTACTAATATTATATAATGATAAACTTAATAAACTAATAATAATAATAACGAAATTTCATAAACTAATAATGGTGTATATACCATCATGCACAGTCTAATTATCCCAAAATGTACAAGGACCTATTTACATACAATTATTATTGAATATCAATTAATGATAATATTTATAATATTTAATTAAAAATACTTAGAAAATATTCATTAGATCATTAAAACGGAATACGACACTATCATACCCAAAATACATCAACACGAATGTTATTGGACGTCCCGCATGACTACATGGGTTTGGGCATGGTATGGGTCTAGTCCGGGCTGGTTTGGTACAACCGGGTCTCCTAATATCAAATAATATTAATAATAAATAATTAAACTATTTATAATGGTCATGTCACAACTTAGCCAGGTTTTTCTAGTTAGGGCGTCACTATGATTCGGCCTTCCTTGGCATGGCTAATACACTAGTCAAAGCACGTCACTGCACTATCCGTGCCATGGTTTCTAATCACCTTGTACTCAATTCCTAACAATGACTAAAATCATCTACCGTAATAATAAACTAAATAATTATTTATAATTATCCAAAATCACCTATTTAAATAAAATAAATAAAATAAAAATATTTCAAAATTTCCGGAAAGGGGAGCTACAATTTTATACCTTATTTTGGTTACAAATTATATTTCTATACTCGTTTTCGCTAATCTATGACACTTTTTTTTTGCCATATTTCGGTTAGAATCATGCACGTACACTCGGTTTCACCAATTTAAGCCTAAATTACACCATATTTTGATTAGAACCACCCATCTATACTCATTTTCACCATTCTACGTCAATTTTCACCATAGTTTGCTTTGAATCACCCATCAATACTCGTATTTACCATTCCACGCACTATACCACAATTCAATTATAATCACCCATCTAATACTCTTCTTCATCATTGTACGCGCATTTTATACCATATTTCAATTAGAATGACTCATTTATACTCGTTTTCACTGTTCTACGAGAATTTGACACCTTTTTTCGGTTACAAATTATATTTCTATACTCGTTTCCACAAATCAACGTGATTTTTTACCATATTTCGGCTATAATCACACTTCTACGCTCTTTTTTACGCATCTACCCCCACTTCACACCATATTTCAATTAGAACCACCTATCTATACTCGTTTTCACCATTCTTAGCCTACCAAAAGCATATTTCAGTTATAATCACCCACAAATACTCGTTTTCACCATTGTAGGCATATTTTATATCACATTTCAGTTATAGTTACCCATCTAACACTCGTTTGCATCATTATATGCTCGTTCGGTACCAGATTTCAACAAGAACCACCAATTTATACTCGTTTTTACCATTCTACAAGAATTTTAAACCTTACTTCGATTTGAAATTATATTTATATACTCGTTTCCACAAATCTACGCCACTTTTTAACCACGTTGCGGTTAGAATCACGCATCTACACTCGATTTTACCTATCTACTCCAATTTTATACTATATTTCGAACAAAACCACCCATCTATACTCGTTTTCACCATTCTACGTCCATTTTTACAATATATCAGTTACAATCACCCACCAAACTCGTTTTTCACCATTCCACGCCTACGTTGTACCATAATTCAATGTAAATTGACCGTTAGTACTCATTTTCATCATAGTACCCGCATTTTGTACCAAATTTCAACTAGAATCATACATTTATTTCTAAATTACATTTCTGTACTTGTTTCCATAAATCTATGCCACTTTTTTTATCACATTTCGGTTAGAATTACGCATCTATACTCGGTTTCACTAGTCTACGCCCGTTCTACACCATATTTTGAATAGAACAAGCTATCCATACGCATTTTCACCATTCTACATCTATTTTCACTACAGGTCGTTTAGAATCACCCACAAAAACTTGCTTCACCATTCTACGCCTATTTTATGCCATAATTCAATTATAATTACCCATCGAATACACATTTTTATCATTCTACGCGTATTTTATCCCATATTTTAGTTAGAATCCCTTATTGATGCTCGTTTTCACCATTATACGGCATTTTATACCTTATTTTGGTTACAAATTATATTTCTATACTCGTTTTCGATAATCTATGCCATTTTTTTACCATATTTCGGTTAGAATCACGCACGTACACTCGATTTCACCAATCTACGCATAATTTACACCATATTTTGATTAGAACCACCCATCTATTCTCGTTTTTACCATTCTACGTCCATTTTTACCATAGTTTGCTTAGAATCACCCATCAATAGTCGTATTCACCATTCCACGCACTATACCATAATTCAATTATAATCACCCATCTAATACTCTTTTTCATCATTGTACGCGCATTTTATACCATGTTTCAATTAGAATGACTCATTTATACTCGTTTTTACCGTTCTACGAGAATTTGACACCTTTTTCGGTTACAAATTATGTTTCTATACTAGTTTCCACAAATCTACGCGATTTTTTTACCATATTTCGGCTATAATCAAGCTTCTACACTCTTTTTCACCCATCTACCCCCACTTCACACCATATTTCGATTAGAACCAACTATCTATACTCATTTTCACCAGTTTTAGCCTACCAAAAGCATATTTCGGTTAAATCACCCACAAATACTCTTTTTCACCATTCTCGGCCTATTTTATATCATATTTCAGTTATAGTTACCCATCTAATACTCGTTTGCATCATTGTATGCTCGTTCGGTACCATATTTCAACAAGAACCACACATTTATACTCGTTTTTGCCATTCTACGAGAATTTTAAACCTTACTTCGATTTAAAATTACATTTCTATACTCGTTTTCACAAATCTATGCCACTTTTTAACCATGTTTCGGTTAGAATCAAGCATCTACACTCGATTTTGCCAATCTACCCCAATTCTACACCATATTTCGAATAGAACCACCCATCTATATTCGTTTTCACCATTCTACGTCCATTTTTACAACAAATCAGTTACAATCACCTACCAAACTCGTTTTTACCATTCCACGCCTATTTTGTACCATAATTCAATGCAAATTACACGTTAATACTCATTTTCATCATTATACTCGCATTTTATACCAAATTTCAACTAGAATTACCTATTTATTTCTAAATTACATTTCTATACATGTTTCCACAAATCTATGCCAATTTTTTTACCATATTTCGGTTAGAATCACGCATCTATACTCGGTTTCACTAGTCTACGTTCGTTCTACACCGTATTTTGAATAGAACAACCTATCTATACTCGTTTTCACCATTTTACATCTATTTTCACTACATGTCGTTTAGAATCACCCACAAAAACTCGTTTCACTATTCCACGCCTATTGTATGCCATAATTCAATTATAATTACCCATCGAATACACATTTATCATTCTACGCGTATTTTATCCCATATTTCAGTTAGAATCCCTAATTGATGCTCGTTTTCACCATTATACGAGCATTTTATACCTTATTTTAGTTAAAAATTATATTTCTATACTCGTATTCGCTAATCTATACCACTTTTTTTTACCATATTTCGGTTAGAATCACGCACGTATACTCGGTTTCACCAATCTACGTCTAATTTACACCATATTTTCATTAGAATCACCCATCTATACTCGTTTTCACCATTCTACGTCCATTTTCACCATAGTTTGCTTAGAATCACCCATCAATACTCGTATTCACCATTCCAAGCACTATACCATAATTCAATTATAATCATCCATCTAATACTCTTCTTCATCATTGTACGCGCATTTTATACCATATTTCAATTAGAATGACTCATTTATACTCGTTTTTACCATTCTACGAGAATTTGACACTTTTTTCGGTTACAAATTATATTTCTATACTAGTTTCCACAAATCTACGCGATTGTTTGTACCATATTTCGGCTAAAATCTCGCTTCTATACTCTTTTTCTCCCATCTACCCCCACTTCACACCATATTCGATTAGAACCACCTATCTATACTCGTTTTCACCATTCTTAGCCTACTAAAAGCATATTTCGGTTATAATCACCCACAAATACTCTTTTTCACCATATTTCAACAAGAACCACACATTTATACTCGTTTTTACCATTCTATGAGAATTTTAAACCTTACTTCGATTTGAAATTATATTTCTATACTCGTTTTCACAAATCTATGCCACTTTTTAACCACGTTTCGGTTAGAATCACGCATCTACTACTCTATTTTGCCAATCTATCCCTAATTCTACACCATATTTCGAAAAAACCACCCATCTATACTCGTTTTCACCATTCTACGTCCATTTTTACAATATATTAGTTACAATCACCCACCAAACTCGTTTTCACCATTCCACTCCTACTTTGTACCATAATTCAATGCAAATTGACCGTTAATACTCATTTTCATCATTGTACTCGCATTTTGTACCAAATTTTAACTAGAATTACACATTTATTTCTAAATTACATTAATTCTGTACTCGTTTCCATAAATCTACGCCACCTTTTTTTTACCATATTTTCGTTAGAATCACGCACCTATACTCGGTTTCACTAGTCTACGCCTGTTCTATACCATATTTTGAATAGAACAACCTATCTATACTCGTTTTTACCATTCTACGTCTAATTTCACTACAGGTCGTTTAGAATCACCCATAAAAACTCGTTTCACCATTCCACGCCTATTGTATGCAATAATTCAATTATAATTACCCATCGAATACACATTTATCATTCTACGCGCATTTTATCCCATATTTCAGTTAGAATCCCTTATTGATGCTCGTTTTTACCATTATACGAGCATTTTATACCTGTATTTTGGTTACAAATTATATTTCTATACTCGTATTCGCTAATCTATGCCACTTTTTTTTACCATATTTCGGTTAGAATCATGCACGTACACTCGGTTTCACCAATCTATGCCTAATTTACACCATATTTTCATTAGAACCACCCTTCTATACTCGTTTTCACCATTTTATGTCCATTTTTACCATAGTTTGCTTAGAATCACCCATCAATAATCGTATTCACCATTTCACTGCACTATACCACAATTCAATTATAATCACCCATCTAATACTCTTTTTCATCATTGTACGCGCATTTTATACCATATTCAATTAGAATGACTCATTTATACTCGTTTTTACCGTTATACGAGAATTTGACACCTTTTTCGGTTACAAATTATATTTCTATACTAGTTTCCACAAATCTACGCAATTGTTTGTACCATATTTCGGCTATAATCCCGCTTCTACACTCTTTTTCACCCATCTACCCCCACTTCACACCATATTTCGATTAGAACCACCTATCTATACTCGTTTTCACCATTCTTAGCCTACCAAAAGCATATTTCGGTTATAATCATCCACAAATACTCTTTTTCACCATTTTAGGCCTATTTTACATCATATTTCAGTTATAGTTAATACAAGTTTGCATCATTGTATGCTCGTTCGGTACTATATTTCAACAAGAACCACACATTTATACTCAGTTTTTACCATTCTACGAGAATTTTAAACCTTACTTCGATTTGAAATTACATTTCTATACTCGTTTCCACAAATCTACGCCACTTTTTTACCACGTTGCGGTTAGAATCACGCATCTACACTCGATTTTGCCAATCTACCCCAATTCTACACCATATTTCGAATAGAACCACCCACCTATACTCGTTTTCACCATTCTACGTCCATTTTTACAGTAAATCAGTTACAATCACCCACCAAACTCGATTTCACCATTTCACGCCTATTTTGTACCATAATTCAATGCAAATTGCACGTTAATACTTATTTTCATCATTATACTCGCATTTTATACCAAATTTCAACTAGAATTACACATTTATTTCTAATTACATTTCTATACACGTTTCCACAAATCTACGCCACTTTTATTTACCATATTTCGGTTAGAATCACGCATCTATACTCGGTTTCACTAGTCTGCGTCCGTTCTACACCATATTTTGAATAGAACAAACTATCTATACGCATTTTCACCATTCTACATATATTTTCACTACAGGTCGTTTAGAATCACCCACAAAAACTTGCTTCACCATTCCACTCCTATTTTATGCCATAATTCAATTATAATTACCCATCGAATACACATTTTTATCATTCTACGTGTATTTTATCCCATATTTCAGTTAGAATCCCTTATTGATGCTCGTTTTCACCATTATACGAGCATTTTATACCTTATTTTGGTTATAAATTATATTTCTATACTCGTATTCGCTAATTTATGCCACTTTTTTTTACCATATTTTAGTTATAATCACGCACATACACTCGGTTTCACCAATCTACGCCTAATTTACACCATATTTTGATTAGAACCACCCATCTATACTTGTTTTCACCATTCTACGTCCATTTTCACCATAGTTTTCTTAGAATCACCCTTCAATACTCGGATTCACCATTGTACGCACTATACCACAATTCAATTATAATCACCCATTTAATACTCTTCTTCATCATTGTGCGCACATTTTATACCATATTTCAATTAGAATGACTCATTTATACTCGTTTTCACCGTTCTACGTGATACCTTTTTCGGTTACAAATTATATTTCTATACAAGTTTCCACAAATCTACGTAATTTTTTTTACCATATTTCGTCTATAATCACGCTTCTACACTCTTTTTTACCCATCTACCCCCATTTCACACCATATTTCGATTAGAACCACCTATATATACTCGTTTTCACCATTCTTAGCCTACCAAAACATTATTTCAATTATAATCACCCACAAATACTCTTTTTCACCATTCTAGGCCTATTTTATATCATATTTCAGTTATAGTTACCCATCTAATACTCGTTTGCATCATTGTATGCTCGTTCGATACCATATTTCAACAAGAACCACACATTTATACTTGTTTTTACCTATTCTACGAGAATTTTAAACCTTACTTCGATTTGCAATTACATTTCTATACTCGTTTCCACAAATCTACGCCACTTTTTAACCACGTTTCGGTTAGAATCACGCATCTACACACGATTTTGCCAATCTACCCCAATTCTAAACCATATTTCGAATAGAACACCCATCTATACTCGTTTTCACCACTTCTACGTCCATTTTTACAATATATCAGTTACAATCATCCACCAAACTCGTTTTTACCATTCCACGCCTACTTTGTACCATAATTCAATGCAAATTGACCGTTAATACTCATTTTTATCATTGTACTCGCATTTTGTACCAAATTTCAACTAGAACCACACATTTATTTCTAAATTAAATTTCTCTACTCGTTTCCACAAATCTACGCCACTTTTTTTTACCACATTTCGGTTAGAATCACGCATCTATACTCGGTTTCACTAGTCTACGCCCATTCTACACCATATTTTGAATAGAACAAACTATTTATACTCGTTTTCACCATTCTACGTCTATTTTCACTATAGGTCGTTTAGAATCACCCACAAAAACTCGTTTTACCAATCCACGCCTATTTTATGCCATAATTCAATTATAATTATCCATCGAATATACTTTTTTATTATTCTACGCGTATTTTATCCCATATTTCAGTTAGAATCCCTTATTGATACTCGTTTTCACCATTATACGAGCATTTTATACCTTAATTTTTGTTACAAGTTATATTTCTATGCTCGTTTTCGCTAATCTATGCCATTTTTTATCATATTTCGGTTAGAATCATGCACGTACACTCGGTTTCACCAATCTTCGCCTAATTTACACCATATTTTGATTAGAACCACCCATCTATACTCGTTTTCACCATTCTACGTCCATTTTCACCATAGTTTGCTTAGAATCACCCATCAATACTCGTATTTCACCATTCCACGCACTATACCATAATTCAATTATAATCACCCATCTAATACTCTTCTTCATCATTGTACGCACATTTTATACCATATTTCAATTAAAATGACTCATTTATACTCATTTTCACTGTTATACGAGAATTTGACACCTTTTTCGGTTACAAATTATATTTCAATACTAGTTTCCACAAATCTACGCGATTGTTTGTACCATATTTTGGCTATAATCCCGCTTCTACACTCTTTTTCACCCATCTACCCCCACTTCACACCATATTATGATTAGAACCACGTATCTATACTCGTTTTCACCATTCTTAGCCTACCAAAAGCATATTTCGGTTATAATCACCCACAAATACTCTTTTTCACCATTCTAGGCCTATTTTATATCATATTTCAGTTATAGTTACCCATCTAATACAAGTTTGCATCATTGTATGCTCGTTCGGTACTATATTTCAACAAAACCACACATTTATACTCGTTTTTACCATTCTACGAGAATTTTAAACCTTACTTCGATTTGAAATTATATTTCTATACTCGTTTCCACAAATCTACTGCCACTTTTTAACCATGTTGCGGTTAGAATCACGCATCTACACTCGATTTTGCCAATCTACCCCAATTCTACACCATATTTCGAATAGAACCACCCATCTATACTCGTTTTCACCATTTTTACAATATATTAGTTACAATCACCATTCTACGTCCATTTTTACAATATATTAGTTACAATCAACCACTAAACTCGTTTTTACCATTCCACGCCTACTTTGTACCATAATTCAATGCAAATTGATCGTTAATACTCATTTTCATCATTGTACTCGCATTTTGTACCAAATTTCAACTAGAATCACACATTTATTTCTAAATTACATTTCTGTACTCGTTTTCACAAATCTACGCCACTTTTTTTACTACATTTCGGTTAGAATCACGCATCTATACTCGGTTTCACTAGTCTACGCCCGTTATACACCATATTTTGAATATAACAACCTATCTATATTCGTTTTCACCATTCTACGTCTATTTTCACTACTGGTCGTTTAAAATCACCCACAAAAACTCGTTTCACCTTTCCATGCCTATTGTATGCCATAATTCAATTATAATTACCCATCGAATACACATTTATCATTCTACGCGCATTTTATCCCATATTTCAGTTAGAATCCCTTATTGATGCTCGTTTTCACCATTATAAGAGCATTTTATACCTTATTTTGGTTACAAATTATATTTCTATACTCGTATTCGCTAATCTATGCCAACTTTTTTTACCATATTTTGGTTAGAATCACGCATGTATACTCGGTTTCACCAATCTACGCCTAATTTACACCATATTTTCATTAGAACCACCCATTTATACTCGTTTTCACCATTTTACGTCCATTTTCACCGTAGTTTGCTTAGAATCACCCATCAATACTCGTATTCACCATTCCACGCACTATACCACAATTCAATTATAATCACCCTGTCTAATACTCTTCTTCATCATTGTACGCGTATTTTATACCATATTTTAATTAGAATGACTCATTTATACTCGTTTTCACCATTCTACGAGAATTTGACTCCTTTTTTCGGTTATAAATTCTGTTTCTATACTAGTTACCACAAATCTACGCAATTTGTTTTTACCATATTTCGGCTATAATCAAGCTTCTACACTCTTTTTCACCCATCTACCCCCACTTCACACCATATTTCGATTAGAACCACCTATCTATACTCGTTTTCACCATTCTTAGCCTACCAAAAGCATATTTCGGTTATAATCACCCACAAATACTCTTTTTCACCATTCTAGGCCTATTTTATATCATATTTCAGTTATCGTTACCCATCTAATACTCGTTTGCATTATTGTATGCTCGTTCGGTACCATATTTCAATAAGAACCACACATTTATACTCGTTTTTACCATTCTACGAGAATTTTAAACCTTACTTCGATTTGAAATTACATTTCTATACTCGTTTTCATAAATCTACGCCACTTTTTAACCACGTTTCGGTTAGAATCACGCATCCACACTCGATTTTGCCAATCTATCCCAATTCTACACCATATTTCGAATAGAACCACACATCTGTACTCGATTTCACCATTTTACGTCCATTTTTACAATAAATCTGTTACAATCACCCACCAAACTCGTTTTCACCATTCCACGCCTACTTTGTACCATAATTCAATGCAAATTGCACGTTAATACTCATTTTCATCATTATACTCGTATTTTATACCAAATTTTAACTAGAAGTACACATTTATTTCTAAATTACATTTCTATACACGTTTTCACAAATCTACGCCACTTTTTTTTACCACATTTCGGTTAGATTCACGCATCTATACTCGGTTTTACTAGATTGAGGATTGTTCTACACCGTATTTTGAATAGAACAACCTATCTATACTCGTTTTCACCATTCTACGTCTATTTTCACTACAAGTCGTTTAGAATCACCCACAAAAACTCGTTTCATCATTCCACGCCTATTGTATGCCATAATTCAATTATAATTACCCATCGAATACACATTTATCATTCTACGCGCATTTTATCCTATATTTCAGTTAGAATCCCTTATTGCTCGTTTTCACCATTATACGAACAGTTTATACCTTATTTTGGTTACAAATTATATTTCTATACTCGTATTCGCTAATCTGTGCCACTTTTTTTTACCATATTTCGGTTAAAATCACACACGTACACTCGGTTTTACCAATCTACGCCTAATTTACACCATATTTTCATTAGAACCACCCATCTATACTCGTTTTCACTATTCTACGTCCATTTTCACCGTAGTTTGCTTAGAATCACCCATCAATACTCGTATTCACTATTCCACGCACTATACCACAATTCAATTATAATCACCCATCTAACTGTCACGCCCCAGAACCAGAACACTGGAGAGCGGGGGCAGACATAGCCAGCTACGTATAATGAAATGGGATCCACTCCACTATACGGTCACGGCTGTCTAGATATATGAGGGTTTATCTACAAGCCAACAGTCTCTTAAGGTCATGAACAAGCCTAGTGTCTCAATCACAAGCAAGCAAGTAAATGTCACAAGATGTAAGATCATCAAATATACAATAGTAAGGCGTCCCAAACATTACATATTCAGCTGATCATGAAGCTAGTCATTACAAAATGTGAGGACTAGCAAGAGTTTTAGTCGTACATGATCAACCCTAGGTTGTCAATCATGTTACAGCCCGTAGGCAGACAGTAAGTAAAAATGTACACGAGCTAACACTGGCTCGGCGGCTAAACGCCTCAAAAGAATAATTTTACAGTAGAGTGGAAGAGCCAAAATAAACCCACTCGTTGCCAGGATTCCTTCTAGTGGTCACCTTCTGGCTGGAAGGTCGGTAGATCCCCTGGGGTTGCTCCGGTATCTGGCCACACAAAACCAGCTGGGTCAGACCCCAGAAAGAGCAAGTGCCACAAAGGAGGCTTCACTTAGGAACTAAAACCAGCAATTAGCACAAGAATATAATTAAATAGTAAAAGACAATAATTAAGGAAAAATATGACAGGTGATATACGATGAGATAACCATGGGACTATTCAGATAACCAGGTTACAACCCGTAAACCAAACAAGGACCGGGATTGTAACCCTTCGTCTGAACAGAACTTGGTTTCTCCCACCATTTATCGGCAAGATAAAATAAGAAAACAGGTCATGTCACAATCTTGTACAGGATCAAGACAAGACTAGACTGATTATTCCTCATCCAACAATCACGGCCAAGCAATAAGTACGGCTTGATACTTAACTAACTAGGGTTATCACAAGCCTTAGTTACTAGCAAGATGCAGTGAGATTGTTCCACAGCCACAAGCCCTTGCAGACCATCCAGGTTATCCAGGTCGAATATTAGTACAATAAGGGTGCAACACATGACAGTGTGCTGGAAATGTGCCCTACTCGTCGGCAGGCTACAGATCCCAAGTAGGGCGCCCAGATAACGGGATTGCCTGTAGCTGGAGAAATCTCTTCATGACTACTGGATTATTCTAGTTATTAGCCTTAACCATTTTCAGTAGGTACCCCTGACCGTGGTGCTCAGGGGTCCCCATCCTAGACATGATGCAGGACAATACTGATTCATTTGTACAAGCACAATCGTCCACGGTGTCCAGGTTATTAAATCTTGTCATGTCAGGTTAGCCGTCGCAACAGCATTTCGAGAAATATCATGTCAGGTTTATCATGTCAAGAGTGCGCCATGACGGGCCACTGTCAAGAATTATCATGTCAAGTTATCATGTCAAATTTGTCAGGTCAAGTTATCTTGTCAGGAGTGCACCACGGCGGGTCACTATCAAGTCATGTCATTTATCAAGGAGGGAAAAAACTTACACAATTAAATAATAATATATATATAATATATATATTCTTGAAGCCAAGGAAAAACTCTACAACTTTCATGTTGAGAGTGGGAAAGAAATTCTGACCACAATTCAGGCAAATAAAACATTTAAACAATCAAAGTGGACCCCATACGGCCCAAAAGTGGGAGAACATACATGCGGCCAAAGAGAGTGGGAGGCCACCCATGCGGCCAACCAAAGCTTATGCGGCCAGGAAATAACTGAAGGGGCCATGCGGCCAGCAAGAAATATTCATGCAACCAAAAAAAGATAAGGAGAGAGGAACCTGCAATAAATGCAAGCTTCCACTCAAGCAAAAGAAAATGACACGTGGCCACTCAAGTACAGAGGCCATGTGGGACCCAACAATTAATGCAGTAAGAAAAGGTTCACGTGAACCATTTAATTAATGGTTCACGTGGCCAAGCAATGATTACATTATATTATAATATGCTATCCAAGTACATAAGGCCATGCGGCCAAGAATTGGTGAGAGGCCATGCGGCTGAAAGGGGGAAAACTCATGCGGCTCGAGATTACTGGACCCCATGCGGCCAAGAGAGGGTGGGGTCCCATGCGGCCGAAGAACTGGGATGGCATCCATACGGTCATCAATTAATTACAACTAAAAGGTTGGTCATGCCAATAATTAATTAAGTAAGGGAGGGGCCAGGCATAAATATTTATATAAGGGAGCCTTGCTTTGCATGCAGCCAAGCTTGCAGCGTTCATGCGGCAAGTAAATAAATTTTATGCGGCCAATAAAAGCAAAGTGAAAGCAAGCATGTAAGCAAGCACGCAAGCCAATGCAAACTAATTAATTCATGCGGCCCAAATAATGTAACATTAATATGCGGCCAAAGGCAACTTTAACTTGTGCCAGCAATGCAAGCTGTGCTTTATGCAAGCAAAGCAAATTGCTTCATGGCCAAGCATATTTATGCTTATGCGGCCAATGGTAATGAGTTCTCATGCGGCTAACTTAATACAGTTTCTATGCGGCCATAATAAATGCTTATACAAGCATGCAACTTCAGCAAGCAATATACAATATATGTGGCCATGCAATTATTTAAGCCATGCGGCCAAGTGCTGCATTTTAGCCTATGCGGCCATGCAGTACACTTTACGAAAACCACTATGCAGCCAACTAATTAAATATGCATGGGCCAACATCTAATGTTGCATGCGGCCAGGATTTTAATACAAGTCAGCAACTGCACCAACTCCAACAGAGAAGGTGTTCATGGAAAATACCATGGCTTCCCCACTCCACCAAATCTCCAATCGGAGTCCAAATGCGGACCTTCATAGGTCGATTTGGGGTGAAATAAAATTCTCTACAACATGGAACCATTAACTAGCAAAAATATGTAAGTTTGATAGATCAAAATTCATGGAAACCAAAAATACCACAAAACTAGATCTATAAGAATTTAACCACAGAAATGAAAAATGCTAAGTACTAAAGTGGGTTAGAAATACATGAGGAAGACAATGGAACAATAAAAAAATGGACTTCCTCCATGAAACAAGATGCACTTGCCTAAACCTCCACTCTCTCAGGTTGGTGGAGAAGTAATGGTGGGGAAGAAGAAAGTTAATGTGGAGAAAGAAATGGGAGTGGGATATTTAATGAAGGTGGTGGTAGGTGGGAGTGGTTTGGTTCACATAAAATCAAGCAAAACCGAACCAAGCCAACAAACCGAACCGAACCAAGATAAACCCATCAATGAAATGCCAAAATAAATCAAGCAGAAAGACATGCAATACGGGTCAAAATACGTACACGTATTCCAAATACGTAATACGAGATATGGGCATTACAAATACTCTTCTTCATCATTGTACGCACATTTTATACCATATTTCAATTAGAATGACTTATTTATACTCGTTTACACCGTTCTACGAGAATTTGACACCTTTTTCGGTTATAAATTATATTTCTATACTAGTTTTCACAAATCTACGCGATTGTTTGTACCATATTTCGGCTATAATCCCGCTTCTATACTCTTTTTCACCCATCTACCCCCACTTCACACCATATTTCGATTAGAACTACCTATCTATACTCATTTTCACCATTCTTAGTCTACCAAAAGCATATTTCGGTTATAATCACCAACAAATACTCTTTTTCACCATTTTAGGCCAATTTTATATTATATTTCAGTTATAGTTACCAATCTAATACAAGTTTGCATCATTGTATGCTCGTTCGGTACCATATTTCAACAAGAACCACACATTTATACTCGTTTTTACCATTCTACGAGAATTTTAAACCTTACTTCGAATTGAAATTACATTTCTATACTCGTATCCACAAATCTACTGCCACTTTTTAACCACGTTGCGGTTAGAATCACGCATCTACACTCGATTTTGCCAATCTACCCCAATTCTACACCATATTTCGAATAGAACCACCCATCTATACTCGTTTTCAACATTCTATGTCCATTTTTTCAATATATCAGTTACAATCACCCACCAAACTCGTTTTTACCATACCACGCCTACTTTGTACCATAATTCAATGCAAATTGACCGTTAATACTCATTTTCATTATTGTACTCGCAATTTGTACCAAAATTCAACTAGAATCATACATTTATTTCTAAATTATATTTCTATACTTGTTTCCACAAATCTACGCTACTTTTTTTTACCATATTTCGGTTAGAATCACGCATCTATACTCGGTTTCACTAGTCTACGCCCGTTCTACACCATATTTTGAATAGAACAAACTATCTATACTCGTTTTCACCATTCTACGTCTATTTTCACTATAGGTCGTTTAGAATCACCCACAAAAACTCGTTTCACCAATCCACGCCTATTTTATGCCATAATTCAATTATAATTACCCATCGAATATACTTTTTTTATCATTCTACGCGTATTTTATCCCATATTTCAGTTAGAATCCCTTATTGATACTCGTTTTCACCATTATACGAGCATTTTATACCTTATTTTGGTTACAAATTATATTGCTATGCTCGTTTTCGCTAATCTATGCCATTTTTATCATATTTCGGTTAGAATCACGCACGTACACTCGGTTTCACCAATCTATGCCTAATTTACACCATATTTTGATTAGAACCACCCATCTATACTCGTTTTCACCATTCTACGTCCATTTTTACCATAATTTGCTTAGAATCACCCATCAATACTCGTATTCACCATTCTACGCACTATACCACAATTCAATTATAATCACCCATCTAATACTCTTCTTCATCATCGTACGCGTATTTTATACCATATTTCAATTAGAATGACTCATTTATACTCGTTTTCACCGTTCTACGAGAATTTGACACCTTTTTCGGTTATAAATTTTGTTTGTATACTCGTTTCCACAAATCTATACGATTGTTTTTTACCATATTTTGGCTATAATCAAGCTTCTACACTCTTTTTTACCCATCTACCCCCACTTCACACCATATTTCGATTAGAACCACCTATCTATACTCGTTTTCACCATTCTTAGCCTACCAAAAGCATATTTCGGTTATAATCGCCCACAAATACTCTTTTTCACCATTCTAGGCCTATTTTATATCATATTTCAGTTATAATTACCCATCTAATACAAGTTTGCATCATTGTATGCTCGTTCGGTACTATATTTCAACAAGAACCACACATTTATACTCGTTTTTACCATTCTACGAGAATTCTAAATCTTACTTCAGTTTGAAATTATATTTCTATACTCGTTTTCACAAATCTATGCCACTTTTTAACCACGTTTCGGTTAGAATCACGCATCTACACTCGATTTTGCAAATCTACCCCAATTCTACACCATATTTCGAATAGAACCACCCATCTATACTCGTTTTCACCATTCTACGTCCATTTTTTACAATAAATCAGTTAC